>CAAKHC010000085.1:40763-51162 GCA_901007825.1 Macroramphosus scolopax
GCTTTAACAATCCTCCAGCGTAGTATTGCATTAAGAGTCCATTCACCTCTGAGTCCCTATCAAGTCCAGATTCTCACATTAAATTATACTATTATATAAGCAGAGTTTCTGAAGAAGAAACAAAGACAGTTTTGTTGTCAATTTATTGGTCCAGCACTGAGTGGGTGTAGTTGTTTAACACCGAAGTAATGAGATATGGATGATATTAGAAATCGACTGCATTGTTTTGTAGTATAGCATGTCTAATTAGAATACACGGAATGATGGAGGCGGTATCCATCATTAGCCAACCATGAATGCATAAATGAGTTAAATCAGTAAATTAAGTATGACTGATTATGCAAGTCTTCAGTGAACAGTGTCTGATCAGATGATTATATGTACAGTCGTCATTGTTATTCGTAGATATGAATGTCAGAGGATGTAGACAACATTTATATATATTCAAAGAAAATGAAATTTGTAAAAAGGAAAGCAGAAAGTCAGAAAGACAATAAATGGCATCCGGGGTTTAGGAAAACAAGCAAGAAAGGAGAAAACAAAACAAATCCATGAAATTTGAGAAAAGCAGCAAAGATGAAACATCAGTTTGATTTCTAGGTGATTTTCTCTCTCGCATGCTTGTGGAACAGATACTCATTTCCCCCACAACTAACCTTGGAAAATTCACAATCACAATATGAAGCCGACATCTTGGCACATGCACTACTCTGGCGTCGCATTCTTTCTCTTTCCAATGCACCTTTTCCGCATGACAAGGCCTCTTACGAAACAAACTGATCCAAGGACAACTTCTCCATTCATACCTGTTCACTATCACAAACACTTATTTCTTACAGAAAACCCGACCTGCAGTTTCTGCTCAGTTCCTGTATTTCCTGGCAAAAATAATAAATAAAATATGTTGATTTATTTCACCTTTCATTGTGTAAACTCTTTTCTCTCTTTGAAACTTTGATATATGAATAAAAGATAGTTGAATCCTAATGAGAACACAGAGAACTGTTTTATTTTGAGGATATGTGCATCTTTATCATATTTCTTACATCATCTTTTTTTATCCCACAACTCATCACCACAGCTTTTTCCTCTTCCTTTCTTTCTTTCGCATCAGTTTTATTTTCCAGCCTGCCTGCACTTTCGACAAGACACTGTCTGTTGAAGCAATATCGACAACAAGAGTAACACATTAGCACTTGAGAGACAGCGGCCCACTGGGGAGTTGTAAACAGTACCAACATGAAGCTCATCGATAAGGTGAAAGGATTTGTATAGACGACCAAAAAAGACACGCGCGCTCCAACTGGAGGGCGCTGAAATCATTACCACCGACACAAGTTCTATTGATTTGAAATAAAAACGGGGTGATTCAGTTGCCACAATGCATAACAGTCCTGAATTCATGTGGTAGGTCAAACTGCTGCATTTGGTTGTTCATAACCGCCTGACCACAAACGCATGAAAAGGTACTCCCACTCCCCACAGTCTGTTTCTCCCCCGGGGTCAAAAACGGATGTGTTTGGTCCACTGAGATTCATGAGAACAGGGACAAAGGGAGATGCCACCTCCGTATATATGTGCCCAACCTTATTTGAATGATGATTCGCAAAGGCAGGGAGGTCACTGGCCTGAAGACACTGTTAATAGGAAGACACGAAAAAAGTACAGGAGCACAGAGCTGTGTGCGTGAGGATGTGTCTCTCTATTTCCATGGTCAGTACAGGAGGGGGGGTGCTTACGTGACACGGCTTTGTCGAGTACATCATCTGTAATCTATCATTCAAGTCAAGCAGAGGAGTAGGGCTCTCCGTGCCTCGTATCTTAAACAATCTGTAGCCTTCGCACACCAGCAGCCTTCCTGTGTAACAGTGAATGAAGCGGTCAGACCTTTACTGATCTTGGGTGAAGTAATATATAATACTTTGAACCCTGGTTTTGTTTTAAGGTTAAGGTCTTTTTATCATGTTGCCCTATTTTTTTATCTATATTTCTTTTTGTACACTAAACGACCGTAACCTCTCTGTCACAAACTGTATTAAAAAATTCCATTGCTCTTGCATCAAGACAAACAAACCATAATGAGACCATAAGATGAGGTCGGGAGCGTGAAACGTTTCAGCAGAATGTGGTATTCAACTGTAACTAATGTCAAGTGAGCCGGACGCAACGTTTTACAGAGTAGAAAACCGCATGACACTTACAAGAACGACTTCATGTCCAGCCCTCTGTGGCGGATCTGTTCCATCATGTGGTCCCAGCTTCCTGGATTTGACCTCGATCGGCCTGCCCCTGCCCCTCTGTTCCGGGAGGCTCCAGCCGGACTCCCCCGGACCCCACGCGGGCCCCCACGGTGGCCCCCGCCGCCTGGGCCTGTGTGCAGTTGGCCCAGGCTTTGCGAGGTGACAGGGGGGTCGTTAGGACCCGGAGGGGGCTGGTGAGTGAGGGGCTGTTGGAGGCTCTGCTGACGGACCAGGGGCCGGGGGCGCGCCACAGCCGAGGACGGGATGTGCTCCAGGGTGGAGGCAGATGATAGGGAAGCATCTCCGAAACTGAGCACAGGAAAATCGAGGAAAGAGATTGACAAACAAGGAAGACATTTAAGTTAGAGATAGAATGAAAGATAAAAGACAGAGCAGGTAGCTTTGACAGGCTTCAGAAAGGGTTGAAGGTAAATAGGAAAAAGGGAAAGAGTGCCCACGATCACATTGATATGAAAAAGAAGGTGAGTAGGATAGAAATGGAAAGATCACATGTACAGCCGAGATTAAAATGTGGGAAAACAGTTCACTGTGAATGTCCAGAGGGAGCAAGAATCAAGTGAGAACAAAGAAAAGCTGTGAAAACGGGGGAGAAAAATAAGAACAAAGATGTCAAAAAGCTGTGGAGAGGTGTTAAACATCTGAAACTGTGGGGATTTCACGTGTGCTTTACAGTGTAGTGTACAGTACAGACAGCATCCAATGTGCAAGCATTCCTGTTGTATCCTCAGATCTGGTGTCAACAAAAACCTCTCCTTAAATTGATGAAATTCAAACCGGTTAACGAGTTAAACTTTACGTTACCACTCTCCCTAATTACACTTGACCTACTTCTACCTTGCCTGTTTGCCTTTCACTTCTCCGCAGTTCCGTCGGCTCCTCTCATGCCTCGTCTTGCCACTCTCTCCCTAACCTTTGTTTTTCTGAGCAGAACTTGTCTCCGCCTCCTCTGTCCATTCATCTTTCTTCACCCTTTGGTCCAGCTCGAACATCAATCTATCTCCACTCCATCCTCAGTCACTGTTGTAAAAGTCTGTTGTCTAATTACCGCTCTTCTACTATAACAATCATGTAACAGTGCTTCACCCTTTATCCTCCCCTCAATCACTGCCAGGCCTGATGACTAGAAGCTTGTGCAGAGCAGCTCTGTCTGGATCTAACGTTGAGCAGGAGGATTTCCTGCCTGTACTCGGGGTGTGTTAGCGGCGCTTTTCAGTATTAACTCAGCTCTAGCTCTGTTGGAGAGCCAGGAGACAAGCCCCCTGTGGAGGAGGAGAGCACTGCTGGATCAAGTAAATACAAGACAAGGTTCATATGCTTGCACTTATACAAGGATGTTTGCTTCATGCACACACACACACACACACAGACACACAGACACACACACACACACACACACACACACACACACACACACACACAGACACAGCTTGACATTACTGGGATTTGATGAAAATATTTGTTTACTTGTGCAGAATATTTGAACTTAATGTTAAAGTTATTTGCAGGATTGCTGTTGAGAGAACAGTGTTTTCAAGTGGGAGGAAATATGCATCAGGAGCTTCAAAATAAATTTCTTGTCACCGTTATGCACCTTAGGAAAGTGTTACTTCAACAGCTTGGATGAAACTCTCTTAGTACAAAACATGAGCCACTGCTTTAAAAATATCTGCTTCTATGACATAAACAAGGGAAAGCCTACAACCACAAACATGTAAATAAACTTGCGATAATAAAAATCACAATGGTGAGTTGAGGATAAAGATTATTTTGTACAAGTATGTTAAAACATGCAGGAGCTTGTATCAGTTTGCTTTTGGGCGCTTGGCCAGTTTTACAGTATTCTGCAACAACAGCGCAGTATTTTATTCTTTGTAATGTAATATTAAAACCCTGCTGCATACTGAACTGGGTGGAATAATCATTTTTCAGAAAGCAAACATTATTACTGCTTGTCATCACATAAATAGGATATATAATATTGTTGCTACTGTATTTTAAGATGAGAGTCAGGAAATCATTCCAAGAACATGTTGAAATGTAAATGACAATTGGCCTTTAAGCAACATTATTTATTGAATCTGAAAATCTGAAAAAGTCTATACAAATATAATATTAAATGTGTTTTTTTTTATTTGTGCTATGTGTATTTCCAGGGGCATGTTAAGGTAGCCTTACAATTTAATTAAACATTACCAACAATTTAATCTGCCTGTAATATCTGACGTGCGTTTGGGCAGAGACACATTCAGCTCAGGGTCGGGACTCGTTGGGATGGCAAGTGTAGACGTGAAGCCTGTATAAAAGGTCCAGTGAGACATAGAAAGCTGTACACGGCATGTATTTCCTGGAGAAAAAAAAAAACGTGTTATCATAGCTGGCATCATGATAAATCACTAGTGTACATCCGGCGGGATGCATGGTGGCTTTAGGCCAGGCATCTGGGAAACAGTCTATGTGCTAATAAACTCCTCCAGTCTGTTTAGTGTCATTAATTTGACATTGGATTTATTGATTTGAAAAAATTCTGCAAGAGAGGACAACCTCCTTGCAGCGATTCCTCGGCTGCTGCGTCTATTCGTGCTTTAAGGTATTTTACTGTACATACTGTGTTCTGTCTTTGCTGTACAGCCCCAGCACCAGTCATTCATATGCTCGGAGCATGAGGTCTCTTTATCTGCTGTATTCTATTACTGCCGAGGACAGTTATTTTCAAATTTCTTCTTGCTTGAAAGTCAATTAAGATGACTTTAGACCTTGGATGATTTTGTAATTAAGGAAAATTGAAGAGGGTGAAAAACAGGCAGGGAAAGTGAGAAAAAAGATAAAACAGTGGGGAGAGAAATACAGAGACGGGTAGGTGAATGCCCAAAAATAGAAACCAGCTCCAGGGAGGAAAATCAAATACAGTTAGATCTGGAGGGATGAAAAACAATACATAGTCAAGTTCAAGTAAATATCCTCAAATAATCCAATAGCCATGTCGTCAGATTCATTTTATGAATTGTATGACAATCCGTCTTTATAGGCCCTGTGATTTATTCATTATTCCTGGAAGAAATGTCAATAGTGTAAAGCCCAATCAAAAAGGAAATATTAATTCTGAAATCTGACTTTTTCACGCTAACTGCTAATCCCGCTAACAAAGACACGATGGTACGATTGGTAAACTGGAAAACAATGAACGAATGAAAGAATCAGTTTCCTTGTGGACGTCTTCTGTACACCAAAAGGTTAGATTAGGTTTGGTTATCTGGGCAATAATTTAAACACAATTAACTTATTTTCTACTCTCATCCGTGCACAACTGTTAATCTCAGAAAAACAGGCGGCTTTTAAAACTTGAGAATCTTTTTTTGTCATCACATTTTGACGTGCAACTCATATGGGGCAGATTGTGTTTTAATAGGGGTGTCTCAGCTCTGACCACGTCACGCCAGATTGAACATGTTTAATCCCCAATGAGATGGAGTTAGGGAGATGTCTGGCAAGGCTGTGATAATACAAGCTCGTGTGATGCCAAAGTGTTTATGACAAGAGCTGGATCAAACCGTACAGCACCGTCACACACTGCCGAATTGACTCAAAAGTGCAGAGAGTTGTATACTTCAGTCACGACTCGGTGTTGTATTAAAGTCCATGTTAATTGTTTCATAAATTCATTTCATTGCTCATTAAAATGTAATATAATGAAGGCTGAAATTCAGTTCAACAATTCAGTCCTACAACAGAAATGTATTTGTTTCCAAATATATCCAAACACTGATACCGGCTGTTGGCCAAATTCTTATTTAAAACAATTTATAGGTATCAAACCAGAATTTCACAATCGATGCACCTCTACAATATAGTATAGAAAAATGTGCAAATACAGTCATGTTGTATATTAGCTGGCTCTAGTGGAAACCACAAAGAATCCTGCATGTTTGTTACTCACGTTTTCCCAGGTTGTTGTAGAAACGTGATTTGCAATAACAATGCACCTTCTTAACTTTGTGCAGAAGCTGATAAATAGTGGAAAACAGTTGAAATTAAGGTGCATTCACCAGGCTGCGTCTAAGGGCCTCATTTGTGTAAATGGCCTAATAGAAATTGCTCTCCTGTTGCTTGTTTCTGCAGCAACCCACTCTGTGTTTAAAAAAAGCTGTCACTTCAGATGAGCAGACGAGCTATTTTTGAAGACTTTCTGCGAGAATCTGTTCCGTTGGAGAGTCTTGAAAGTGTCACAGCCTGTCTCTAAATCTGAGCCTGCAGAGGAACAGTTTGACTGCGTGGATTCACTTTGTATAAGGCTGTCCTGACATCGGCTGGTGGAAACCTTGCAGTTGACATAAAAATGGCACTTGTTAATGTCTGACAATAATCATTCTGACATCAAATAGTGGGTCAACATGGATGATATTACATTTCATATTTGTATTGTACTGCATATATCATATCTTAATATTTAGGTACAGAGCATTAATACGTGTAATCAGTCACACATGTGTTTATCTACTATTTCATGCTGCTGTCGAGACGGTCTTAAGTCAAGAGACTTCAACTAACAGTTACTCACAAGCACACGCTGGTTTCTCTCTAGAGCTTTCATTATGTCACCGTCTCTGTCAAGAGTTGCTTCTGGTTATGTGCACACGTTAAAGAGTTCATGCAACCATATCATTTATCACAAACTCTTCTTTGATAAACACCATGCTGTACTTGTTCCCACTGCTCCCCCTCATGCGTGCCCCTTGTCATCATGCGGCACTCACTTGCCGAACCGCAGGCCTCCTGCATGCATGTGGCTCTGGAGCATCTGCCACCGCCCAGCCTTGCTGCCCCCCGTCACCATGCTCCGAACGCTGTCACTGCGACTGGGCCCTGCCCCAGTCCCAGAGCAAGCACCACCCCCGCTGTCACTGGCCCCCGGTGAGGGTCCAGCTCCGCCCTGCCCACCCTTATCCACAGCCCCACTGGGGGGGGACGGGACCAAGAGAGGATACAAAAGAGAGACGGACAAACGAGAGACGGACAGACGTACAGAGCCGGAGAGCAAAAGTATTATCACTGCGGTTTGTCAAACCAGAATTCCAGTCACAAGTGTCCAGTAGAAAAGAGGAAGAAGCAGCTGCTGTCAGCCAGAGAGGCAGTAACTGAGGTAATTGCAATATTGATGGCAGATTGATTACTCTGCTCATTGTAAATAATTTATTAAGACAACTTGTTAACTCATTTCACTGAGATAGAGCAAGGTGAGTTTAAAATAAAAACACCTGTGGGCAACCTTTGCGCTGTAATCTGTTTTAGGGAAAACGTAGTTCTGTCGTGCCGCATTCCACTGCAAACAGGGGAACAGCAATGACCTATCTGCTTACTCTGACAATTGGGAGAATGGCTGATGTGTCATCTTCAGATTTTAAGATTGCAGGGGCAGGTGATTATACCAGAGACGATAAGTTATATGTCTCCACAATCTCATAGCGGCTCACCTTCAGATCATGATGAAGCGCTTACGTCTAATGACTTTATATAACATTTTTCAACGGTTAAATCCCATGATGGGAAAACATTTACCGGGAGCAAAGACAGCATTAAAATGCAAAGACAGTAACACTTCCCCAACATGTCTCCTCCTCATGTCTTGCCCACCCCAGTTGACCTATACTTTGATGTCACAGAGTACAGACAGAATGTCGACTTCAGTGCAGACACCTTCCACTGAGTGAAGACAGACCACACAACACACAGCCGCACACTGCACACTGCACAGGATAAGCTCTTCAACAACATTTAGACAGTGGAGGTCGAGGGTAAAATGCACGAGTTTTACTGAGCAGAGAATTATTCTCTGGCTACTTAAGTCGCTCTTTTGTGTTCAAGCTACGCTCGCATATTTGCAAGGTTCATTCTGCGTCATCAACCTATTAATATGCCACTCAGATCTTATGAAATTTGCCAATAACATAATGCAATGCAATCCCAGCAATGATTGAATGACTAATTTTGCAATAATTTCAACATCACTGCACAGATACAAAGTAACTCATCTCACTGTGGTTCTGAAAGATTCAAGTAATGAGTCAAGAACGAACAGGTTAATTTTATGCCTCATTGACATGTGAGATGAATCTAAATGACACAATGAACAAAGGACATTAAACAGACATTTTTCCATTCAAAAACCTAATTGCTTCACTGTACAAGATACTGCATACAGTGTCACTAATAGGGCTACAGACTCAGGAGAGCGACCAGGCAGACTTACAATACCAATAACAATACTGTGAGTTGTGACAGCAGAGGAGCAGAAACAGAGAGGAAGAACAGGTAAGAGGGGTAACGAGCATAATGACTCTGCACGAACAAAAAACAACACAGCGATAGACAGTTAAACAGAAACCACCCCGTAAACTAACCCCTTCACAGGTTACGGATCTGTGGAGACCCACAGAGGTTAGTATAAGTTTAAATCAAGGCTGGAAGCCTGAGATGCAGATTTAGATGGATGGA
This sequence comes from Macroramphosus scolopax, assembly GCA_901007825.1. Lineage (NCBI taxonomy): Eukaryota > Metazoa > Chordata > Actinopteri > Syngnathiformes > Centriscidae > Macroramphosus > Macroramphosus scolopax. The sequence goes on from CAAKHC010000085.1 coordinate 49,514, forward strand.
GCTTAGTGGGTTGGGTTGTGCAGAGTAAGATCTACCCTGTGAGGGTTGTACGTCTCCATGGTAACACTTCATGGGCTGCAGGTGAGAGGTAAAGAGGGTCTGATGAGGCTAGCAGGGCTGTAGGGAATGGGGCTCTAAAGCCTTTCAGTTGTATGCTGTGCCAAATCAAAATAAGATAAATAAAACAATTTAAGGTCCAGTCGTATACATCTATATGATTCCGTCTGGAATATTATCCCCAAAACATGAACAATCTAGAGCCTTTTTTGTGTTTTCCTTTCGAAAAAGTTTCTGTGTATAAGCGATCATTCGGAAAACGGTTGTAAGTCCTGTCAATATTAGGGCAGTTCTAGGAATCAAAGCAAAATAGAAGGATTGGACTGCACATCTCTATCAGGTGCTGCATGGCCAGCAGTGCATACTAAACACCAGCTCGCTGTGGACATGCCTGAATGCAAAACATGAGGCTTTACCAGGGTTGAAAGGAGACTTCTGTTAAAAGAAGTGCACCAGAAAGAGTTAATTAATGACTCTTTCTGCCCCTTCAGGCTATTAAATGTGACGTTTCTAATGTGCACTAGTATATTGATCGGCCTTTGCCTTTGATTCTGACTGTCTCTCAAATTCGGGTTATCTTGTGCATATAAATAGACAATCACTGTGTGTTCAAATCGGAATTTGTAACGGAAGTCTATGAATTGCAAAAATTTTGATAACATCCAATTCAATAATTTCTGACGGTGTTGAGGGAGTTTTCAAAGGTCCCTCGAAGCCCCTTTTCATTACAGCCCTGCCCATATAGAGTGGTCCCTTACCAGCCATGACTGAGACTCACTTGGGTGTGAGGCGAGGGTCTCCGTAGGGAGCATAGGGGGACATGTTTAAGAGAAACTCCTTGGGTGGGTAGGAGCTCCATCTCTGTTGCACATTGCTGCTGTCATTGTTATTCCAAAAGTCTCTGTCTAAGTCACTGTGACTGGGGAGAGAGAGAAAGAGAGAGAGAGAGACAGGTAAGAGCAGCAGCTGTAAAGAACAACACAAGAGAAATGTTGACAACATCATACACCAGTGGTCTTCAACCGGGGGTCCGCGACCCCTAGGGGGTCCGCGGAGGTACTGCTGGGGGTCCGCCAACTTAAAAATAAAATAAAGGCAATTTTAACCAAAATAATATGTGAGTTTAATTTTTTTAAATTATTATTATTTGATTGAGATGATTAAGAACATGTCATTAACATGCAATAATAATATAACTTTTGACGAAATCTATTTAGTCTACCCAGTCAGAAATTGGTTAATACAGTGAAATAAGCTGAATAAAATACATTTAAAAGTTATTATAAGTCAGGCTTATATTTAAAAAAAAAAAAGGGGGGGGGGGAATTTCAAGTGGGGGTCCCTGCTCTGTTTTTCTCTCATCCAAGGGGTCCCTGGGCTAAAAAGGTTGAAGACCCCTGTCATACACAAAGAAAATCTAGCGTCTATCAGTATTACTGTATGTGTCTATGGTCAGGAGAAACAAACAAGGTCCTCTAAGAATCAAAACAATTCTGTCCCCATTGATATAAATACAATATATAGATATAGAATTAGCAGCTGCAGTAACAGCACAGTAAAAAGGTTCAGTTACATATCTTTTCACACATGTT
>CAAKHC010000085.1:63892-75872 GCA_901007825.1 Macroramphosus scolopax
CAGTCTGCAAGCAGAGCCATCAAAGTGTGTTTCTGTGAGCTGTAATCTGTTGCCCAAAATGAGGAGGATCCAGAGGTTTAGTTTGTGCAACAAGGCAGGCTATGGGTGAATGGACGGCTGAAGAGTCATTATGACTCACACAGACGTGTTGAAGTGTAAGAGAGAAAGACGGGCTGTGAGGGAGAGGTTCAAATGAAAATGTGGATGAAGTGATAGAGAACTGTAGGAAAAACCTAATGTGTTAAAACATGGAGGGAGAATAAATATACAAATCATGTGGAGAAAACACGAGTTTTAATTAATGTCCAATCTCAAATGTTAAGCCATATTGGATGAGAAGTCTGTAAAGGATAATTATATCTTATCTTTCCAATATTGAGCAAGATTGCTATAAGCGCAAGAGGAGGAAACGGGGTCAGCGTCAAAATGCATCATCTGAAAGTGCTTTGTACTTTGTAAATACTACTGGCTTATTGACTGATTGTTCTTGTCGTATCCTCCCATGCTTTTGTTTGTTTAGATAAAAGGAAACGAGTGTTAGCACCGGGTACATTTGGAGCAGATGTTTTGAGCCCAGTGGCATTTGGGCATTTGTGAACAGAGAAATCCCACTCGAATTTAGGATAAAACAAGAAGGCCAAGTTTGCCAAAACAGTGTTTTCAGCTATTTGAAAACACTGTCCTCTGGAGCGGTTTGTTTGCAGTGACAATGCATCAACTCAACAGACTGGACCCACAGTTGTCTCCCTGAGGTCAATCCTGCAGGAAAGACTTCGGACTAATAAGAGAACAGTCTGTTCGCACATGGCACGTGTTCATAACTTTGGACTGTTGTAGCCCCTCGGTCAGAATAAAGAAAACAAGCTACATGTGTGAATACTCCTTTAGTTGCACTCTTTCTCTACTCAACACTTAACCCTCAATCCAATTGTTGTCTGAATCCAGGGGGACTCATTGCAGAAATAAAATGTTTTTCGTATCTTAACCCAAGTTTCGAAGATTTCCAATTCCTATCTTTATATGACAGAACATATTCCTAAACACATGGCTTTGTCCAATCCTATCTCAGGACTCATATATCATCATTTTTTAATTCAAGCAATTCTAAATATAACTTACTCAATTCTTCGATCACTCATCCGTCATGCCTGCATCTGTGGTTACAATGACTGCCCGTATCCATGACGACGGTAGTTTAATTTCATTTTTCACTGGATTGTTGTTATGATGGAAAATAAAAGACAGGTTTTTGAATTTTAGCTTTGAGGAGATGGAGTGATTCATTATGTCGGTGGAGGAGAGGAAGCGACACCTTTTTGGCGAGTTTCTTCCCAATTATCTTCCCAGGACAAGGTTTTGAAGTGGCGAGAGGTGGCGGAAGCTGTCAAATCCGCACATGGTGTTTTGAGCCTTGTGAGCTAAATATGCCAATTAAACTCAAGCTGCCTAAACAGGAAATCATGCTAATCTAGTATAAATCTGGGCGTTTCAGCTGTACACAAAATCCACCTGCAGTCAGAACGCACTAAGTACTCACTTTGTCATACTTAAAGGATTCAAAACAGTCAATATCTTAACTCAGAAAATGTTAAGGATGCATATTTCTCCTGAGAACTGCCAAAATGGCAGTTATGAGTATAGTACAATCAGTATTTTATGTGAATATTTCCTCTCTAAAGCAAGAAAATTAAAATACCAGGTCTAAAATATGTGATATCATGCAAATATACAGCTGAAATCAGCTGCATTAACAATGAAGATAGACTTAATGGATTCAGTAGGATAATAAATTCCCCATATCCATAGTTGATGCTCATAAAATGCACCCTGATCCCATGAAAGTAATCCTGAATGCGTCCTCTATCATTTTATTTTAAAAGCCTGGTATTGCATTTTCGTCACATTTTTATAAACCATGTAAACCTATTTCACCCCAATTTGTAACTAATGAATGGACGTATAATTCCTGTGTTTTCACGCATGATTTGCACAATTATGTTTTTACGCTTCCCTTTGTTAAGTCTGAACTTGTGGCACACCAGCTGCACCCAGCGGATCATAAATTAGTTTTTCTCTGCTGGTTCTGTGTTGTTTGTTCGTTCTGGCCGGCTCTGCTGCTGTAGCTGTCAGTGTGGGCACATTTCCTTGCTGCACTATTGCCTGTGAGTCTACCTTCAGCTCATCCAACCCTGAAAGGCAGATTTGTAAGCTGGCATGTTGCAACCTTCTTGGCAAGACTGAACATGAGCTTTATCATTTTTGATGAAAACAGCAGTCCCATGAGCCTTTTCTCCAGATACCCATTTACTCTAAAATCTTACATTAATGTTCTGTTTTGAAAGAGCATGAGCTGCAGTGAATATACTGGACATCATGATCCCGATCCAGCTGCTCACTCAAGGTCTAGTGTAGGAGATGTCCTCCAAAGACATCTCATCTCAGTGGAATGCACTTCATGCCAGGTGACATAAAATGTTTTGGCACACAGGTCCATGGGATATTCTCTCAAATCCTTATTTCTAATGCCAGCGTGTAAAAAGAAAAGGTGCTTTCACTGCGCAAAGCCAATAAATCCCAAAGCCCTAAGTGGCACATTTCAATAGATGCCTTTCTCCTGGTAGTATTTGGCACTGTTCAGACCTGACATCAAAATGCATGCTGGGTAATCTGATCACAAGTGGACTGCTCTATTACAGGTGTGAATGCGCCAAGGATCCATTGAGGTCTGATCGCTCAGACAACAGTGAGAGCTGGTCTCGGCCACGTGGCCACATTCTTTATTATTATTTATCAGTGTAGGCACATACAGTATGTGAGGGACTGCATTCTCAACTGAAGTCTTCTGTACATATTTGCAGGTCCATATTTTGTATTTTTTCATGAAATAAAATTTGAAACTTTTAGAAGCCCGAAGAGCTGAGTGGTTGGTACATCTAGAACAATTTGGTTTGCATGGGACACACAAAGCAATACACCCAGTCTGTGATGTTTTTCTGATTTGATTTACTTATAGCAGAGTGTGTCCTTGAAGCATTAAAAAGAACAATGTATTTGCTCAATGCAAACAGAGAAGCGTACATGTTTATTTTGCATATAGAGCGAGGAAGTGAGATCCGATCACTCGGGATGCATACGAAGACGCATTGTAATGCCAGGTGTGACTGCATGTACTTTAGGCTGCCCACTTGTGATCGAATCACTGATCACAGGTCTGAACAGAGCTTTGTTTGGAGCAGAGGACCAGTAAATTAAATTTATCATACATTTCTTTAAAACTGCAGAGCATCTCAGACAAAGTAGCTGAAATGAGATTAACAACACACATTAGTATCAAAACATCCTTTTCCTTTCTTGCTTCTGCTTCCAACTCTTAAAATTATAAGTCTCTTGCTGTGTCCCAGTTCAGGGGATGGATTCTCTGAAGTCCTTGTTTCTAAACTACATACTGTATGTCTGGCCAACTCTACCTGCCCTATTTCAAAGCCTCCCCTAAATGCGGCCAAGAAATGCGGCCATCTTTTGCTAGAATGTAGGACAAGCAGTATTTTTTATTAATCCCTGTAATGGTCATTGCTATAATGAGGTATTCAACTTGTTAAACCAGAACATTTCACCTAACCATGTAATATTCACCAGGTGAGCTTGTTAAGTCACGAGTTAATGACAGTTAATAGTGGAAAAGTGCAGCAAATGTAGATTTACGGTGCAGCAGTTGACAACGATGAATGCTACATGTGAAATGAGGAAAATGATTTTGGCTTTTTTTGAAGAGCCTTTTAGAAATTAATGAAACGTTGTCACTGATTCAGCAAGCCTCCGATCCACAGGCAGGGAGTTACAGAGCTAAGGGACCTTGACTTTGAAAGACCGGCCACCGTCCAACGGTTTGAGGCTGCGTCCTGGCTCAAATGTGAGCAGCAATTCAGCAATGTAACTGGAAGACGAACCATAAATTGCTTTAAGAGTAATCAGTAAAATCGGAATCATAAAATGATACAACAGTCAACATCAGATTCTTATTGGCACGGTGTAGGAGACAGAAATAGAGCAAGTCCTCCCTTTATAGAGCAAATGCAAAATGAAAACAGTAGTATTTTGTAATATCAATTATCTACAAATATGTGCACATCCTGTACTCGCATAAATACATCAAAACTGAATACGTCAGATGACCTTGGGACACAGTTCAGTTTTGAAATTTTAACAAATCCATTTGCGGCCGATGAGTGCCAGGAGACTGGAAAACAGAACTGAATAAATTTCAGTGCAACAAAATGCAGTGAGACGAGTCTCCATCCCTTGTGGACAGAGAATTTCCATAACAGGTTAACTTTACTGTGCCTTCATCCCACCTGCACCCTTTATCTTTAAGTGTCCACTATTGTTGCTTTGAACAAACATACCCTTACACTAACTGTGCGCATTGGAGACAGAATCATGTGAATCACAGTGATGAAATCACAACTGTTAGATGAGAACAATCATTAGCAGATGGCCAGAAGAATCATTTACAATTGTTTTGCTGTTTATTAGTTATGTTTTTGCAGGCACATGTTTGTCTGTTAGTCTGTGTGTCTGTTAACAGGATTATGCAAAAACTACTGGGGCAATTTTCAACAAAATGATGGAAGGTGTGCAGGTGGTCTGCACTCTCTCCTCTCCAAGTGCTGGTCAGTCAACAAGACGACACAAGAAACTAGTAACTGCTGACTGGAACTCAAGAGGGAGGTTTACTGTGAAAGCTGCCATTGCATCTGCAGTTGTTCAAAACAACAGTGCAAAGTCTTGTGACTTTTTGTTTAACCCTGGTTGCTTTCCAAAGACGAGAGACGCTGTAGCCTACAGACTCGTGAGCAAAGGGCACAGCTCTACTGCGTGTACTGCAGCACGGCTGTTGTTTAGTGTTTTTTTTAGATGACAGTGTGCTAATAAAATCCAAAGCAGCAGTTTGTTACCGGCTCTGGTTAACATGTGGTGTTAATAGGCCGAGTCATTCATTTCTATTGCTAGTCTTCACTCAAGTAACATTTTATGTTTAACGGTGTAAAGACTTTCAACTTGATCCTAAGAAATATGCTTCGAATTAGTTGAATAAAAAAATTTCTCTGTGGGCTAAAATGTGCCAAAGTATAACAACATTATACATTAGAGTGTGAACACTGATAGGTTTATGTGGAAAGAGTCGAGGGAAAGAAATGAAAAGGAAGAGTTATCCCTGTGTTCAGTCTGCCTGCAGGGCTCACACATTGTGAATATCATTTTTACTTTGAAATAAATACGACTTTTTGTTCTTAGGAGGATCCCTGCACATGGTCTCCCACACATGGTGTCAATCATCCCTGCGAGGAGATGGGGCTCCCAGACTTCTGGTGATCGTCATATCAGAAGATCCTATTTCCCTCCGTCCTTTTTGGATTGTATACATACTGTACATTTCCTTCTATGCTTATACAAACAACCTTTTATGAACAACAGTTTCCCTATACATTACTGTGAACAATGTGGAGTATCATTAACCCAGATGACAGACCATCACCAACATTTATCTTGCTCTTCTTCACCCAATATATACTATAATTTTCCTTTGCCAATAAAGTAGGCATGCTTAATTTCATAGTTGTGGACTTGATTCAAATTCTTATCTTCTCTGTGTAACATCCCTGAAGCGATAACATCAGTCTTCCATCTTAGCTCTTCCGCTGTCTGTTCAGTACCTATCTGATCTATCTCTTGCTCCATATTGCGCCCACTGTCTCTTCTTTTTCAAAGACAAAAGACTGATCCACAGATGAGCCCACGCAAACATGTTTTCTTTTACTCAATAAACTGTTTGAGTATTAGAGGGAGCACAGTCGTATAGTAGCCAGTGGAATATGTAAATAATTTGACAATGACATACTGATTAGTGTATAAATCAAACCACACCATCAGATAGCCATACCTTCCACTAACCAAATAATCTACTGAATATGTTACACTGTGCTTTAGGGTTGGGCTGTAATGCCATACAGTATCCAGTGGGTATTTTAAAATAACAATGGTGCCTGCTTCATTACTATCGATTTAGGATCATGTAAACGACATATGACTATTTTCAGGATTTCATTGTCCAGTGACACAATCTGTTCCAATTGGATCGGTCTATACACGATGCAACACAGATCATTGGAGGCTGCGGACAGGACATGGAAGCTCCTATTGGCTCAAATGAGGTGTCAATCAGAAATATGACGACAAGTTTAATGCGAACCAAGTTATGACAGTAAATACACACCAGCTAATTAGATGCAACAGCACTCATTGTATTTGTTAATGTAATAATGTGTTGTTTACTGAATATTTCACTGAACTGGATCATCTACACGTTTGCTCACGTAACAAGACCGGTAGTGCTGGTATTTTATTGATGGGTTGTTAGTTGCTCAATTTTTCTGTTCATTCGTCCATTGGTTGTCTAAAAAGGTATTGATTGTACCTGCTGGGTTTCATAGCATCGTGGGAACTGAATGTTCTTCAACTAATGTGTGGTATCTAGTCTATCTACTTCCCACTTTTACAAAATAACACTTAAACCCACTACTTGTCTTAAAGTACTTGGACGCAGGCAGGCAGAAAAAGGCTTTACAAAAGCAGGCAGCTCCTGAAGTTTAACTCTGTCAGCTTTTGTCATCCGCCAGCTGTGTTTTTCAGTCGTAGCATAGCAACAACTGCTCAGTGGCATAGTTGTTAGCGCTTGCCCTGGAGTAGTGTGACTGGCATTTTAAACTGTGCTCTCTGGCTGTCACCTTAACCACATAAACACAACAGCAAGGTAAAGAGTCGAAGACGGCCTGCTCACACACAAACCCCACTTGCAGCAAGTGTAGTTAAATACTGAACAGTGCATCACACAGCCTTAATAAACGTAAGCATATTGACAGAGTATATAGTCGAGTGTTAGAAACTTGTTCTAGGCTCTGTCTCACTGATTCAGAAAATATTAAGCTGAGAACAAGCTGCAATCCTGCTCATCAGGAGCAATAAGGGGGTCAGCGTCTTGCTCAAGGGCACTTTGACACAGACTCTGGAGCAATGGAGGAGCGAACCAGTGACCTTCCAACTATCGCCGCTCGAGAGATAAAGTAAGCAGATGGGCCAGTTTTTATAATTTGAGTGGCCCAGGCGACCTCAATCCTCTGATTGCCCTCCCCTGTCAGCCAATCACTGAACAGCTGCCTCCCACAAAGTGGGAGGGGCAAATCACTTTAAAAGATTTAAAATGAATACATAACATCTTAGCATGCCTGCTGCTTTTTATAAAGGCCATTCATTAAAATTATGTACACAGTTCATTCTAAATTGATGTGATAGAACCCAAACAGTCAATTATCGGTGCATTTTCAGCATCTATGGTGGATACACTTTGGCAAGGCTACACTGTTTTTGACAAACATTATTGGAATTTCTGTGCTAAAATGTATTATTAGCACCCTATCAGTTAATCTAAAATCAGTCAATAAAACTGTCCATAATAACAAACACACATCTGCTATGTGAAGCAGCATAATGAGTGTAAATGGATGATCTTTGCGTATTTTTCCAAGAAAAAATGCACAAGTCCAGCTACCAGCTCATAAAGCAATCTGCAACTGGTGGTGGCGGTCAGTTTCTGGCACGGTCATCACTTTAGGGTCCCAGTTGGAAGAGTTTTATGACCTCATTACATGCAGTTAGACCTTAGAACAGTGTTAACCCTGCCCCACAGCGCCATGATGGACTGCCAAGCTGAGTGGATTTGACAGAGAAGTCCATATGGAGACACCTCCTTTAGCCCCTCTGTCTGACAGTCTCTGGGGGTCTGACTTGGTGGCTCTGTCACTGCCCTTCTTATCTACACCTTTGTGACCTCTACTGCTCGCTCACTTAAGAATATAGAAATATCCACAGTGTCAATCATCTATGAAGAGCTAGACAAACACATGGGTATTCAAGCCATAACAGGAGGAGTAGAGTATTCATGTTTGTATATACAGTATGTTTGTGTGTGTGTTTGTAATTGAGAGCTATGTGTGTCCAGCTATGGTCAGGCCAAACATTACATGGCAGCTCCACCGCCATCAGTGTGTGAATGTGTGAATAAGAGAGTATATTTGAAATGGCTTTGTGTACTGTTAAGATACAAACGCACTACATAAACACAGTCTGTTTACCTTATTGGAGATGCTTCCTAGGTGATGACACATCATAAATTATGCAAGACAAGAGGAAAATGGCACCGATAAACATGATGATAGCACAACTCTAAGATGAAATGTGAACAATGAAGTTGTGTGTGCTCTTTGTACAGGCCATGAGAAGAAGTGTCTCTTGTGATTCATCTAACACTTAATAGCTGGGGGAACAGGGCACCCACACATCATCTCAGAAGCTGAATTATACTAACAGAAGCTTGGGGCTACAATTCCGTAGAGATGTCAATCATTAACTTAGCAGCATTCCATTAGATTCATGGAAATTAATTTCACAGTGATCTTACACTGAAGAAAAATATAAATGCAGCACTAAATTGTGCAGCCATTTTCAATTAGCTTAAGTATTACCCGAAACTTGTTGTTTGTTTGTTGTTGTTGTGCTGTTCTATGAGGTGTATTTGCTGTATTTGTGGTTAATGGGCTGGTCCGTCTGCCCAGGGACAACAAATGCAAATTAGCTGCTGGCTAACTCTGGTGTAATCAATTTAACCACGTTCCCAAAAACGCCCACACATTTGTTTATATCAATGTTAGCAAGCATTTTCTTCTCTGTTCACTTTTTGAAAACAATTTCCCACATTAGAAGTCGTTTCCAGAAGGTTGGCACCACAGGAAATTGACCAAATGCTAGCAGACGATGTGTCACAACGTTGCTTCAGGATCGGAACATTTGTTTGCTGCATCTATATGACTTCCTAAGACCAGCTACTTGTGAAGCTAATTAAGTGCTGGTTGTATAACCAGATAATCTCTGTACGGACAGTGTGCAACCGCCTGAGAGCTGGCTTACATGCTTGTCTTCCCGCAAGGGGCCCTGACCTCACTGTTGTCCGGCACAGAAACAGACTTCCATGGGCTAACACACATATCTGATGGTCTCTTGCATGTTGGAGAAAACATCCCATCCCAGATGAATCCCATTTTTACCTCTAAGATGCAGATGGTAGGCATCGTGTTTGGCACTGTGTTGGAGAGCACTTTGCTTAGTTATGGTTTGGGCTGGCGTATGTCATAAGCATCAGACACAGATTTTGATCATCAAGGGGAACCAGGGACTATGGAAAGATTGACGTCTATTAAAATGATAATGCATCCAATAGGTTTACAAACCTTATTTTACTTTGTCCCTGAAGTACACTTTGAACATAAAAAATAAGTTCATTCCAATTTTGAGATCAAGACTTGAGCTGTATTCTGACTTTTAGATTTAAATGTGTATCTATTTTTTAACCACTGATCAATATATTACAATAATTTGTGCTTCTTGCTTTTTAAAGTTGTTTAAAAATGGTAATACCTAATAATGGCAAGGAAATGTTGAAATGCAAACGTGACAAAAAAGTACAGTTTATTGTTTTGGCCAGTAAAAATATGCTTGGCTGGTGGATTTTTTTTAATCTTCCAGCCGACTTGGCTGTTGAGTCAGAAAGTTCATTTCTGAACCTCGGTCACAGCTTTTAGTTTTTTATTGCTCCAAATTACTAATTAAAAAGTAATCTTATCAGAAAATGACCGATTGAACATAAATCAGTAAGAACTACCTAAATTAACAGAAACCATTTACAGCAAAAATCTATTTAGACATGTTCATTGATTTATTTACTTGGCCCACATCCCATCCGCTAACATGAAGGCAGCTGGATTTATAACCTGTAGTGCAAAAGGCCGCTAGGGGGCGATCAAGATCTTCCGGCTTCCGATGGTCAGCTTTCCATCTCCATTTTATACAAGAGGAAATTTACAGTCAAGTGAAAGCTAATTCAGTTTATCAGTGCAACAGAGAGGTATAGGAAGCTTTTGAAAGCCTGTTTCAGTAAAGCATTACTCATACAAGGCGCTCACTACTGCAATTCATAATTTATGATCTAGCTCCCGTAAAGTCCATTTTGTCTGAACTCTGAGCCATGTTTCTGTAGGGACGCAGCGGAGACAGACTGAGTTTCATTACATCCACTTAAAGTCATGAATGCTGTGCCATGTTTTGAAAAACAACTCAGTAGAGATCTGGGAGGGTTCATGGTGACATAAGTCTTAGCGATACTGCCAACTGAATTTATTTTTAGAAATCAGTAGGTGTCTTCAGTCGAGTACTGCAACTGTTAGCAGTCTTAGAAACTTTACAAGCTACACAAGAAATAAGATGGCATGTTTACGAAAATGTTATTAGCAAATATGAAGTCAGTTCACAACCTCTTCCCTCGTCTTTCCTCCCAACCTACTGGCTCTTATTGCCCTTCTCTTGGTTATAAGTTATATTATAGGTGCATGAGACATGCCCTCTGAATGTGTGAGCATTATTGAGTTATTTAATCTTGTCTAATCCTCAAAGAGGCTTGAGCGTTTTAGGCAACATAACTGTGACCCAATGCTGTTTTTCTCTTTTGCGCTAAATAGGCATGAAAATCACCACATCGTATTATCTTGAGTCGGATTCTGCACTTGAATACCTGAGGTGATACAGTATTAACATTTAACTGTAGCACGGTGGGTCTTCATTTTGTGTTTTTTTGCTCTGAAACCAGCGGTCTGCTGTAGCCAAAACCTTGAGTGGGGTGATAGTAACCCAAACAGTTGCAGGATGAACAACTAAATAATAAGCTGAAACTCACTATAAAGCTCTGTGAGGGGAGCTGGAGAGCAACATGAAAACTTTCTGTAGGATAATCATTGCGAGAAACGCCCTTGAAATGACACCTCTCACCTTATGTCTTTTTGTAGGCTTTTTTATTACCAAGACTTGCTGGTTTCCTACGCTGCTACGATTTGGTAGCTTCATACCATAATTTCTTTGGAGAGTCAGTATCTGTTCGTGATTAGAACATAAAATTGGTTCTTGTCCCTCCAAGTCACATTTATTTCATCCTCTTGATGCTGAGTGAATTGTGTGATAAGTATGATGAAATGACATGATTCACAAAGAGATGTGGCCAGAAAAGTTTTCAGTGATACCCGAGGGAGATATAGCGCTACGTTAGCAAAGCGTAGCGGTACATGTGCAGTCAGGAACCAGGTTGATAGAGACATAATGTGACTAGGGAACGTTATGTCTTCAGCAGTCTGGACAAAATTTCAATTACCAATAACAGTTTGCTTAATACTAAAACAATGTTTACAACGTTACACGTTTGACCATCATCATAATGTATCTTTCAAAGTCACAAATAAGATACATTACCTCAGCGATCTGCACCCTGCTAACAAAATTAGCAGCTATTCTTCCACTTGCATCCAAAAACAATGCGTGAGTTTTGGTCAGCCTGAGCCACAGCAGATCGAGATCTTTACGACATGAGTTGTTGGTAATCCCTGCAGCTTTTTGCCAGAGGGGCTCTGAAAGTAAACACAAATTTATTTATAAATCTCTGCACATTTTGTGTCCTACACGTATTTGGATATATATTTTCAACTCCGGGTAACATCAGTTGAGTTTGTGCGCTCTGCGTTAAGCATTCATTATTTTTCAGGCCTGTAATTTATGTTTAACCTTGTGCGCTGAACCATATTTTCACTTCATCTCCAGATGCTTTTACAGGAACACAATTAATTGAATGCTGCAGCTTAGGAGAGATCGCTCACCAGGGTGGTTACCTCTTATTAATCAGGTTGATATTATGTAATTTGTCTAACCAACCAGAAGTAATATATGTTCTCCTGGTTTTCTTGTGAAATTAACGGATTTCTCTAAAATACATTTGAATAATTAACTTCCTGTACTGTTGATAGATTCTACACTTCAAAATAAATATAAA
>CAAKHC010000086.1:0-11476 GCA_901007825.1 Macroramphosus scolopax
CCATGTGAAATTCTTATATTAACAGTGTTACTGGTGCTCGGGTGATGAGGGGGGAAATTATTTTAAAACTCCAACATACTTTAAAAAAGTCAAGGGACAACCACGCAGATGGCTTTCATCCACAAATCAATCAAATAATATATGACTGCAAGCTTCCTGCAACAACTTCACGGGATGCCATTTGTAGATTTTGGGCACGCTGAGGTCGGTGCAACAGACTTGAGCAAGAGAGTAGCTGCAAGTCTGAAGCCAAACCTCACTGAAAACCGATGTGCACAAGCCACCATCTAGTGGCTGCATGTCCTATTGGTCTTATATGTATTGAGAGAAAGACGCTAGTTATCAAATCAATGCCCTGATCAGGTTATCTTAAGTAGGTTTTAAAGTGATAAAAAACACACCCATCTTTTTTTCCTCTCAGACGTTCTGGTCTTCTCACAGTAAAATATCTCATATAAAAATACCTTTTTTGCCACGTTTTAATAGCATTTTTCAAAACGTTCTAAGGAGTGGAAAAAAATTTGAAACAAGTAGAAAAAAAGGCGCAACATCCAACACATCAAACGCATAATTCATAGATCCATTTCCACGTAGCCTGTCTCTCACAGACAAACATTTCTAACCATCACTCTAAGGCTCAAAATGCACTGACGTGTTTTGTGATTTTACTAGTTTCTGGCAGACTGACTTGCTAATACGTATGATACCTTGTGGCATAGCACAATGAGGTGCCTATGTGTGATGAGGATAAGTCACACAGCTGATAAAATGGAAGTTGGAGAAGTGAGTGACTCCCCCTCCGCCAGGTCACAGTCCCTGATGCGTCCGCTGGTAACCTGAGAGTCAGCAGCTTTGACAAACCGGTTAGATGAGTAGTGACGGGGTGGGTTTCTTGCCTGGCCAAGCTTCTTTGGCATACTTCTTTTTGCGTGGCTCGTTGTGGGTCTCTGGTAGGTAGGGGGCTGTGACAGGGGTGGGGTTGAGGGTGACAGGGGGCTGAGGAGCCTCTGGGGCCAGGTCCACTTCTGGTGCTGGATTGGGGAAAGGCAGGGGAAGCCCTCCCTGCATAACAGCACCTCCTGGTGCTCCTGTGGGCTGATTCTCATGACTAGTGGGAGGCAAGTCCCCATAGAGACCGCTGCTTAAGCTGTAGCCATGGATACGTTTTGAAGTCAGGTCATCAAGACCCAAAGTGTTTTGGCCCTCTGATCTCCGTTTCTATAGCAGGGATAAGAATGTTTACATTGCAGGTCATAGATTTAGCACACAAGTGTAATAAGCAGAGCTTATGTGAATAATTAATGTTTCTTTGTACCGAAAGGCACTGTCCCGGCCCAATCTGTTCACACTCACACATGCGTCAGAGCATGAAAAGAGATGGACTTAACTGCTACAATTTTTTACCACTAGATGTCATAAATCCTACACACTGGTCCCTAAAATGGACGAAACATTTCTTACCTTCATGGGAATGACAGCGGTCTGCACCATGTTTCTAAAGCGTCCTACTGATGGGTCTATGTCCTCTGTAAGTATATAAAAAAAACAGTGTTAGAATTCGTTAAGTGTCCTGGTGTCCTCTCCCTGAAAAAGTAACATTGTGCATGTCTTGGTCCTTCCTAATTTAATAAATAACATAATCAACCATAACTTCGGTTTAACATTGTCGGTATGAAAGTGTTGTTTGTTCCACCTTCACTTTGGATTTCTACCTGGATTAATGATGGAATCATCCTCATTGAAGGTAACTCTGGAGTTCCTTCGTTTCCTCTTAGGCCTCTGGATTTCCAGGTTGCCCTCCTCGATGGTCAGGAGGGAGATGCGCTTGTTGTGAGCAGTGTTGAATTCTGTCAGGTTCTAGCAGAGCATGGACATCAGAGGAATAGATATTAGGATATAACATTATACCAAAAACAGCAGATAACAACAACAAGTAACAAACCTAACTGCTTGTTAATAAGTAGGTATTGACAGGTCACTTAACCAGTGACCTGATAAGTATCTATGTTCACATTATGTGCCTATAAATAAGGTTATACATATCCATTTCCCTGTTCTGTCTCTTACATGTTCATGTTTTTTAGCATTACTATATTGTCATTAAGAAATATACCTCCAACTCTGTCTCCTCCTCCGGAAGCCCGAGCAGACCTTTTAGCTCCTCGTCTTCCCCGGTCTTATTGTCTCCTGTGCCAGCGCTTCCTTGTGTTTGGGGTTTCTCTCTGATGGTGTAAGTCCGCGTTGAGGCCCCAAAAGATATTGTAGAGTCTATGGGAACCTGCTGAGGCTTGTGTGGCTCCAGACGGATGTGTCCAAGGTAAGTACCGTGTGCTAAAACAATGAGAGTCAGGTTAAAATTATTTGTATGTTAGGATAGTTTGTTCAGTTTTAGTGCTCCATCTCTTATGAACTAGTAATAACATATGCTACTGTTGTGCTGAAAGTTTGTGAGAATACTAACAATGACATTTTTCCAACATGACACTTGACATACTTTGATTTTGAATATAAAATGAGCTATACAATTGAGATTCTCATGGTTTCTTACTGCTGTTGAGGTCTATGAGAAAGACCCTTTTGAGGTGTTTGTGGTAAACCAGGGCAGAGTGAACACGTGAACATGACTGATGGTCGATTGTGAAGTCACACCAGTCTGGATTCCTCCCAAACAAGTAGTACTTCTTTTCATCTATGATCAGTTTCTGAAGGGAGAGACAGTGTCAGTTCTTCAAGATCAAGTAAAAAAAACAATTACAATATCAGTCAACAGTCTGAAATATCGCTGTGCCTCTGAGCCATAACCCAACAGTGTTGCTCCCCACTGAAAAGCTTAAATCTCAGGGCTGATGTTTTTCTGGCACCGTTAGCAGCCATGCAGCCATAGAACATCCCAGAATGTTACAGATCTGGGACAAGCTGTCAGGCTTGTATCTGGTGCAATTCAATGACTTTAACCCCACCATGTTAGACATTGCGTCTTTTAACACACATTTACATTCATTACTTCAGCAAGGCCACCAAGATGCTAGTTACCTCGATCAGTTTGTCTCCCTTCATCACGTCTAAATGGAGCCCTGCGGGTGGTTTGCCTGCCCTGAAAGCAAACTACGTTAAAGATATACACAAAAATAGCCTGGATTTTGTGTAAGCATGTAGGGTTGATGTTGATCCTTGCTTGAAAGGAAAAATTAAGCACGGAAACGTTTCATTGCTCACACAACGCCATCTGTAAATCACTGGTGTAACCAGCAGTAACGGGTTAGCCTAACTAGCTTGCTAAGACGCTAACGTTAGCTACCGTCACTAAATTACAGAATTCTATCTAATTTCAGGTAAGTAACACAAATGAGTGACTCCTGACTGGCTCCTCTGCATCTCAGAATGTATCACAAGCAAACGTTACAACTTTCACGTGTGCATTTTCTCACCATGTTGGACAATCAAAAGGAGGGGATACGTCTTTGCTTATTTTAGCCGCCATCTTGCCTCATCGTCTCAGAGCCGCAGTGTATGTTGGGTAAACGTCATCTTTGGTAGTTGGGAGTTGTAGTTTTACAATAAACAATGTATTCCAAACTAGAACAAATTAGACTTAATTTTCATGTAGTATATTTTTTGTTTTGTACCTTCAAATCAACAAAATGGACATTTTCATACTCTCATTGCAGTAACTTCAAGGTGGCAAGTTCCTTCCAGAACCAGTAGGGGCCCTCAGATACAACATATGTCTTACCTCAATATGTGATGGAGACATGTGTGTGGTTTGAGCACGTAAGCACCTCGTCCAAATCGTTCTTTCTATGACCCAGACTGGAAATTACATCTCGTATTATAAACTACCTTGTGGTGAGTGACCACTTTGAACCATCTCAGCTCACCAAAGTCCCAAGAGTCAAGAACAGAAAACATCTTTTAGGCTATCAGACCCAAGAAGTGAATCTCTCATGCTGTTTAGAGTTTCTTCAGAAAGTGTTGTGGAGTTTGACAAATAATATGAAAGGGCTGCCGTGTCATGTCATAGAGGTGACCTTTCAACATAAAGATATGCTTAGACTCGTTTCTAAATGTATATTCATTTTGAAATCAAGTGCAATCTTTGTGTGTATGATAATATTTGTACATCTTTTTTATTTATTTATTTACAAGTTCACATTATAATAATGCTTAAATCACAAAACTTTGCCTCTCTGTCTGTGAAAGCAAGCATTGTGCAAAATGACTTCCTCATTCATTTTGCGGTTTTGTCTCATAAAGCACTCACACACACACACACACACACTCTCTGTCTGCCTTCACTTTTGGCTGCAGAACACTTAGCCTACGGTGATGGCAGGCACGACAGCGTTGTCGCTTCAACAATTCATGGCATCCCTGGACAATACTTGTCTGCCAAAAATTCTACAAGTTTGCTCTGGAGTGTACTTCCAAGGTAGGACCTTTGTTTGTGTTAATCCATCTATTATACATTGAGTTTGTGAACTTGAATGATGGGGAGAGCTTTAACTTTAACACAGTATAGGGATTAGATAGAGACCTATTGAATGCAATATTTTACTGTACAAGTGTTTTATTTTTGCCTAATCCTACAGAAAGACATTTCTTTTCTAGTTTGTAAGTTCCAAGTGCCAATTGATGGAAATAATTAAAAAAGTGTAGTTAGAGCTTCTTACACTATATCCTCTCAGTGTTCAGTTGTGATCATGCGTCTCATTTCCTCCTTGATTCGCTATCTCACATTTTGTTTCAGGGTCTGTATATGAGATTTCTGGAAGTGAAGTGTCCTTTTCTACCGGGGATCTAATAAAGGTCATTGGCTTTGAACTTCAATCGGTTTGCTGTGAAGACATCAGCAGCAATGACACGTTTGAGCTGCCCATCAACTACACAGGTCGATCTAAGCTACCGCAACATTCGTGCAAGAGCAGCTAAAATTGTTTTGTAGCTGACTGACTTTGACCTTTTCTCAGGCTTGTTCAAGGTTGTACCAGATGCTATGCCGTACTCCACAGTAGAGGAGATGGTGATGCTGAGGCCTGTGGGATTGGACTCCTGCCTTCCCTTCACTTTTACCAGTCGATCCAAGATGAGCTTTGACAATTTGTCACTGGGGGCCGGGATAGCTTTGACTGTGATCTCCAATGAGCGGCATGAGGGCAAAGGGGATCATTTGCGTTGCCGTTTTCAAGGACAACAGGAGGCCTCAGCTGATGTATGCATCCCTCTTTCTAGCCGAGGAGAATTCCATGTGTGCGAGGGCAAGGAGTGCTTCACTCTGCAGGAGATCATGTCCTCGCCAAGCCTGCGCAGTCAAAGGTTTAGTTTCATCAACACCACCATGTGGAAACGACCAGTTGTCCTCAGCCCAATATACCGGGTCCAAGCCATCATGAACTGTGAGAATCCTCTTTTTCTTTACTTTCACTTCTAAAAAGAATTTAACCCTACAAGCCTTCTCTCTGTTGAAAATGTGTGTTGGATTCACTGTATTACAATACTTATTGAAGCATTATTTGAACAGTATTTCCCTTCAGAATTCCGTTTCTGAGACACTGCAATGAAAGCCACGATGTCAGTGAGGATAGTTTTAGGTCAAAAGCTGCAAACAGCAGAATAGTGTCAGCTGCAATTGTGATGAAAAGACTTGAACTGCAGGTTTGACAGCTCGAGTGGCAACAAGACAGACAGACAAAATGGCTAAAATAGAAAAAGAGATACATTGAGACTAAAAACATGGGTGTTTTAAAACTTTTGACTGGTAGTACACACATTGTGTGTCTGTTTTCCGGTGTAGTTTTGACTCGTATATCCATAGAAATTAAACTGGAAATGTTCCTTAGTCTGAATGTGATTTTGAGGTATTTCCAGGCTTCTGTTGAGAAGAGACAATTGTCTGTACAGTGAATGTAATCAAGAGGATTTGATGATGACATATTCTGCTGGTGTGTACTGTACTCTAGTTCTAGTTCATACTGTATTTTTACACTCAATTACATTTTCTAATATTATTTCTCCCGTTTTATACGCAGTGAGGAAGCATGTGATAAACTTCCCATCCAACCTAGAGGTGGACGTGATTGACGTCACTGATGTATGCAAGGATGTGACTTTCGTGACCCCACTCAGTCTGACGGAGGCCTTTTCGCAGCCTGATGAAACCTTCCCTGCAATAGTGGAGATATTGGAAAGTCCAGAGACCTGCTCTATGTTCAAATGCAGCTGGCTGCCAGAACTTAGACGGACTCAGCACCTGATTTTCCATAAGAAAGAAACCTCAACCATGCTTCTAATATCCAGTTTGAAGAGCCGAAAGGCGCAGCAGTATTTCCTTGTGTCTCAGCAGTATGGTGGACGATTTCGGAGGCGACCGAGGGAATTTAATTCAGTGTATGAGCTGTATGTTGCTTCAATTAAGGCACCAGGTCTGAGGGTCTGTGTAACAAGGAACTGCGAAGAGGTTGAGGAGGAAGGTCTGCCCGCCCTCGGTGTTGGGGAACACCTGGAGGTTGTCAGCTGCAAAACGGTACAGTTGCCTTGTGGAAGCAATGATGGCCAGAAGCAGTCCGTCGAAGCTCTCTTTTGTCAGCGCCTCCAAGACCCTGAGGATGGAGAAGACGATGAGGAGGAGGAAGTCAAGCAAGAGGATCAGAGAGAGGAGATTTACTTGCCTTTGTACATGCAGGGTCACTTCGTGGAGGTACTATCTGACAACAAAAAGTACAGACTAAGGGACTTGTGCAAGAAGTTTAATTTACCACTGGATGTTAAAGTGGTGAACTGTGATACTCAACTCGAGACGGATCCACTCATTGGATTCACATATCTCAGAATAGAAGGATCCATGCTGGAGCCCACCATCCAGGCAAGCTTTCCGCAGACGCCAAACCGCTGTTTCGAGATCCCAGCCCAGAGGCTCTTTCTGTCCGTCCATTTCACAACAGACCCCCTACCATGGCCTATCAGTCAACCCCCTGAGTGCCATGTGGATACAGTCACTGAGGTGAAAGACACGTTCTTCTATGAATTTCAAAAGCAGGCCAACTCAGATGCTGCTCCTCCACCTCGACCACCAAAGCAAAATCTGTCAAGGTCTTGCAAAAAGTCAAAGAAAAGCTCATTGAAGGCGAAACCCAAACACCAATCAGGCCAACGCATCCCCACAGCAGAGTTTGGTCATTTGACTTTGAACAGCAAAAGGCGGCCCCCAGCGCCCCCAGCGCCCCCGGTGCCCCCGACTCCAGTAAGTATGGCTCTTTATTTACGTTGTGAGTTTCCAAGAGCTATGCGGAAACAAATGTGTCAATATTTTGTAAAAACTTCTACTCCTTCTCGGAAACCTCTTAAGATTACAATAAAGACTGCTGCCTCTTTTTTTCCTCATGATGTGAGGAAATCTAAAATCCGTCACAAATATCCGCACACAGGATACTTCCACATTTTGCTGTGGTAGAGTGTGTATTAAAACTCACTTCCTCTTTGCAGGATATCTTAGGTGATCGACCTCCACCAGTCGCGTCTCGAAAGCACCCACAGGCTAAAATGTCAACTGGCAAAGCTCAGCCAAACACCTACGTGAGCAGAAGGGAGTCTCAGGAGAAAGGTGAAGCTCTTTGCCATACAGGCAAAACTAAAAATACATGATAATCTTCTTACCCAGTATCCGTTTTTTCTATTTGTAAGCAGGAACATGCAGAAATTACCATTCAGGTTTTAGCCGGAATTGTTGAATGGGTATAACATGGGCCGAGGGATGCTTGGGGCGATTTTGGGGCAGATCTATTCAACCTAACAAAAACAAAAGCAGCATTTTTAACACAGAGTTAAGCAGGTTTTTGCTCCCCTGAGTGCATTTCGGGTTGTCTTATCGTCAACAAATCCATTATCCTTGAATCGTCTTATCTTGTAATTTGTTCACAATAAGTATGAACATAATTAGCATTTGACTTTTACTGATATCCCTGTTATTCTCTCTCTCCCCCCCTCCCGTGCCATCGTGTGATATTGCAGCAGATGAGGATTCCGACCACGACTATGAACTTGTGAATGAGAATTTTCTCATAATGATGAAGGAAGCACAAGAGAATGTCATGTTCTATTGAAAATTGCATGGGGAAGATGCAATTGCTTTAGGGCATGCAAATATTTCATGTTGACACAGCATTCTCCAGTGTAACACAAGACATGAAAGCTACGCTACTGATGTGATCTGGGCCAAAACCTTCAAGCCTTCCTTCCGCCACCCCACCGTCTTTGTCGTGGCGGTCGAGCGGCTCAAGTTGCATCACATACACTATGCACTCTTTAACCTTGTATACAATACCATTACATTGTGCAATACTTAACCGCTATACAGCCCAGCAGCAACACGTTTCAGTTAAATATAGTGAAATACAAAGCACAACCAGCGAGAGCTGAATTAACTGCTCTTTATCTAAATGCTTCCCATCTGCGTGTTGTGTAGCACAGACAGTAAACACGCACTGTGAAGAGATAGAGCCGTTTATAGGAGGCGCAGATCTAAACCACAGACAACTCTGCAGCTTCTCCCTTGATCTGAGTCTCTGTTGCTGTCAAAGGCAGAAGCTCCCCGAGCCGTCATAGAAGGCTCATCTGACAGTACAAAAAAAAAGGGTGCAACTCAATGTCTTTGCCGTTTTTGCAGTTTAGATACAGATACTGGATGGCAGACGTTTAAAGTCACATACTAGGTTTTGCATCTTTTTGGACTAATGGGCGAAACAATTTGAAAGATTCACTGATAAACGATGACAGAATAATGTGGATTTTACGCAACAGCTCCATAACGGTTTACAAATATTCTTTAGATGAATGTCTGCTGTGGAATTTTGGGCTTCAGACAATAGCTTAAATCAGGGTCCATAAGTATTTTTAAAAATACAAGTCTGTGACTTTTTCATCTGAGGAGCATTTTAATGGCCAAACATTACCTGAAACGTTTGTATACATGTGAGAAATGAACAAAAAATAATTATTTTAATATTCTATGGCTTTTCATGACTGTATAAAGCCTGTTGAAAAAAATAATCCCACTTATCTGGTATATCATTATCTGGAATTAAAACTTGATTGAGTGTGATAAAGAGTGTATTCAACTAGGAACTGCTATTGTGTTTGATAAATAGTATATATGCATCACAAAATTACAAGAAGACAACCTTGCTGTATTTTCGTATATTGTTTTTTAATAAAGTCAGTTGCAAAGACAAAAAATAAATTGTGAACTTATGTTGGAGATCTTTAAAATTACAAATGCTTTACAATGAGCGGGGGAGGGGTGTGTGTGTTATAACAGCATCTTCAATGGAAACACCCTGGGGACTGGAAAAACCACAGGTGTAAAAAGGTTGCAACACCCTCAGGTCCCATCAAACATACACCATCAACCACACTGCTTCAATAAGGAGAGACTCGAGGCTGGTCACTGGGTTGTACATCATTACAGGAGGTCAGACAAGCTGTGATCTAGTTGAGAGCTCTCAGTTGTAAAAAGAATCATATGGAACAGGTACAATACAAATGAAAATCCACGTTTGTTGGGTTGGACGAAAAGCAGTCTAGTCGTCACTGTCTGTTGATTTGAAGTGGTCCTCGTCGATGGTGGAGAAGATGTGACCTTCATTGCTGAGGAACTCCACCGCTTGCCTGTTGGAGCACAAAGAGAACATTTGATTAAGTATTTTTTGTGGAGGCAACATCAAGTGAAACTTAAGACTTCATTATCATTAAGTGTGAGACTCATTTTAAGCTACGTTTGCTCAAGAGGCTACAGGTTTCATTTCCAATCCAAAACAAAAAAAGGAAATCAACTGAGTTTTCAGAATGTTTGATAGTCGATTAGTTGAGGGGGAAAAAATCAGGCAGTTAACTGTCAGGCCCAAATTACAAGAATCCCGTATGTTAGGCCAAATATTATATATATATAGATCCCATTAAAAAAAAAACTATGACAACTTTATTATTAGAATCATCATGTAAAAGTGTTTTTTGAAACCAGGTCATTTAAGTTCTTGTGAACAGCTGGGAAGTTGTTTAACTGATTAAGACAGCTGCTCTTCCACCATCATGGCCTTCGTCTCAAACAATTCTCTTTCCAAGAAACCGTTTGTGAACGTAGTTGAGGCAGCACCGCTCAGATGACACGCAACAACACAAAAGCTCAAACCACTTCTGCTTTCAAGCTGTCCAAGCATCCGACTAGTCAGTCATGCAAAAGGGGAAACAAACCTACATTAAAATTTGATTGTACAGCTCAGTGAATTCAGTTAAACCTGCAAAACCAGTGTGAGTCAAAGTTAGATGTTGAATGACTTTCATGGTTTTCAAATGATCTGACTTTACAGTACAAAAGAAAAGAATTTATCTATCTACATCTATTTTACAGCGTGTTATCCCTTTAAGACGTGAAACTGAACTTCTCTTACTTGATGACAGACATACTGATGCCACTCAGCCTCTGCTTTAGGTCCTGAATGCTGATGCCCTGTGCATCTGGGCAGCCTCTTATCAAACTCAGCACCTGATGAGATGAACAGGGGTGAATTAAAACAGGCACACACACTGTCAAAACCTTAACACAGAAATACACTTCAGCAAGTTCTCTTTCTGAAACGGTTTTCTCAGGGAGCTATTTTAATGGAGCAGAAGAGTCCTGTGAAACGCGTCACTGTGCACATGAGAGATGTTGTGTAATGTATATTATTTTAAAATGAGAGAACAGCTTGCTCTTCACAGATCATGTTTTATTAAATAATGTAGAGGATGTTCGACCCTAATTACCTAACCTGGAGAAAACTTTTCTGAACAGTGGAGAATTGTAAAACCAGTATATTGTTTTGGGCTCACCTGGTTCTGATTTGCACTTAATCCATTGTTAATCATGTCCTGAGCTCCTGCATAGCCCCCTCCCATGCTGCCCATATCTGTCCGTGCTGTGGGCGGAGTGTTGGTGTTCATTCCACCTCCGGCAGCCGTCTGAAACAAACACAAAGTCACCAAACTTTCATTTAGGGTTCAAAAGCATTCGACAAGACAAATTCATTGTGTCATTTTATGATCCCTATATATATTTGGGATTTGCTGATGTTGAGTCTGATAATTATATTCACTTGTTAATGTAAGATCCGTGACTTTGGAATAAGACCATTTTAGGTGGCACCTTATATTTTACAAGCTATTTGATCCAAATATTGAAGGTCTTATTTCAAGTATTAAACTTTATAAGCTTAAATCAAAGCTCATGAAAGTGACTCACTAGAGGGAAGATGCATCACAGCGTGAACAAGTTTAACACTTGGTTGCAGAAGCACAAGATTTTGGCCTACTTTGCTTATAACCACAGTGAAATAATTGGATTTGAATACCTTAATTTAGGCCAGTAATCTATTACAATATACCAGCAAAAGCCAGAGTGTTAGTTTCTCTAGCATTTACCCTTGGTTAGGTTTCTCAGTATTCATTT
>CAAKHC010000086.1:11496-36105 GCA_901007825.1 Macroramphosus scolopax
TTAACACTTGGTTGCAGAAGCACAATATTTTGGCCTGTCATCAGATTTTACACTGCTTTGCTTATAACCACAGTGAAATAATTGGATTTGAATACCTTAATTTAGGCCAGTAATCTATTACAATATACCAGCACAAGCCAGAGTGTTAGTTTCTCTAGCATTTACCCTTGGTTAGGTTTCTCAGTATTCATTTGAATAAGCCATTCTTAGTGAGTATTTGCAACAACTGATAAGCTAATGCAACTTCCTCACTCTTCTTGCAACCACCACAAAAATGCCTCACCATAGTTTGAGGTTTGCTGAGCACCATGTGTGCTTGCACGACCTCCAGCATGTGCGAGGTGATCTCATTCATGTCCTCCAGGGGCCTGACGCTGAACGCCACAACAGATCGGTGGTTCTGGAACAGAAACAAACAAACAAACACTCTCAGTCAGTGGAGAAAACAAAATGCTGCTGAATTCACAGCTGCAAACAAGTGAGGAATCTTGTCATGTGTTTTAGATTTAGTTTTACACTTGAGATCAGAATTCATATTTAGCCAGTTTTATTCACCCTCACACTTTTTAGGACATTTACATCTCGTCTTCTCAAAGAACACCACTAACATATAAGTCTAGTTTTAGTCAAGAACAAGAATAAGCGGTTCACTCAAAATTCAAACAAGAAAATGAAAATTAGCCAAAAAATTACAAGTTAGATGATTAAGAATGCAACTTGGCAAATAGGGTGTATTGACTGAGGTAACAAATTTAAACAATCAGCCCAGACATGAAACAAGTTCTCATATGCGTATTTATTTTTTGCTCCACCACGGTTGAACAAATGAAACCCTCAGAGAGACGGAACTGAGGGGTAAAAATGTACACAATCTAAAATAAACCCCACCTAATGTTAATTTTTGACAAGACTGTGCCTGTGTTGTACAAGACAGTGTTACACTCAGTGTTTATAATAGTTTGTAAATTACCAGAAACCATACAGGAAGAGTTAAGGCACTTATAGAATCATTATCATTATAGAATAGTAAACTGACCTGAAAGGAGCGCAGGTTGCCAGAGACTTTGACATACGTGCCTGGCGGCAGCACAGCACTGTCCATACTTGGGTCCTAAACAAAGCAAAAGCAAAAAGTTGATCAGGTGCTTCAGTTCTGTAAATTCCCCAAAACAAATCTGCTACAGCTATAAGGGGCAAGGAATAATAAAATGACTGCTTCGTATACTAAGTAAATAATAAGGGTTAGAAGTAAAACGGCTGGATTTTCTTTCACTGTGTGTCGGAGGGTAAACGGATCTCTACTGACCTCTGTGTCCACCCACTGTTTTATTTCCATGGGAGCACCTGTCATGTCGTCCACCTTGTACTGGATGTTGGTCATGGATTTGTCTATACTCCTAATGACACCCACGATAGTAACCTGCAAAACAGAACAGGAGTCGATATCAGATGGTGAGCTCAACAAAGGTAATTGACATCATACTTAATATAAAAGGTGTTAAAATCGTCTGTATTTTATCAGTGTTGGCTAATAAATGTGGCATAAAACATGATGTTTTTCCTTAATTCGTTGGATGTATGTTTGTTAATTTGTTTGTCTTGTAGAGAGACAGTGCAAAGCTGTCAGGGTGATTGTCACGGATTTTAGTGGCTGGTGTAGAACAGCATCAAGTTAATTACAGGACAGTTACTTTCTAAATCATTTTACATTGAATATCTTTGGATTTTAGACTATTGGTTGGACTGAACCTGGAATGCATTGGCATCAATTAGAGCCCAGGAAATTAGAAATTATTTTCTAAAAAACAATTCCTGTCAAATATAAAAAGGAGATTAATTAATAATGACCATTAATGAGTGACTTTCAACTGCATAATCCGCCACCCTACAGTCACCAGTCTGCCTCAGTTTAGATCTGGTCTACACTGTGCAGACGAAAGGGAAGCAAACAGTAATCTGGTTTAAGGATGGCTGAGGCCATTGTCTTTCAACAAAAGATAGATAGATATCAGCTACTAACCCTGCAAGATATAGGAGCTAGAGGAATTGCAGCTCACGCTCGAAAGGCGTCAGCAACACACACAGCAGCCTATCAGCAACATAATGTTGGGGGTGCACAGATTCAAATGCTGTACATTGCATACCTGCCTTGTTTATTGGCCTGACAACTAATATTATGACATTCATTGATGCCAGTAGCACACTCTTAGCACCCCTAGTTTATGTCATTTAATAATGTGACACGTACACCATAATTGGAGAAATGATAACCTGTGCAGCAGCCTTACCAGCCCAGGCTTGTAATATGATTCAGTCTGTGTTCATTGTATGGTCTACATTTCTATTGTACTGAAGTTTATTAGATCCATCCGCACAAGGTGGCTGATAATATTGTTGGAATCCCACAGTCTGGATATGAGCCTTTACCTGAGAAATTTCCACATCGCCTACTTTGAAGGCCTCATCAGCCTGGGAGGCAGATATCAGCTGAGACACTGTGCAGGGGATTATCTGTGTGGCCCGCGTTCTCTGCAAAACATATACTCAGATTAACTGCTGCACCTTACCATCAATTTATATATCAGTTTTCAACCCTACAGATATACATGCAAAAATGTATAGGAAGGAAAGAATGGGCACGCTTTAGGGTTTCCATGGAGTGTCATGAAGCTACAGTATAGACGTCACTACTGACCCCTTTCTTCTCTCCTCCCTGGGATGGGGCAGGTGATGCAAAGCCTCCTGGGGACTGAGTGTAACCTCCAGCCATACTCGAATCTATTGAAAAAACAATAGACAATAGCAGCCGGGGTTATATCGCCGTTCATTCATTATGTTTAACAACACTATGTTCCTTTCTTCTACAGTTTGCTAACTGACCTCAGTTAGCAAAGTCTAGAAGACCCAACACCAAACAAAGAGCAAAATTAGTTGAACGTTAGCCACAGTCAGTCAACAAACGGGTCTGACCACGTTAGGAGCATAACAGCCTGCACATGAGACTCACCCTGGTTCCACATTTTATCGAGTTTAAGTTATTAATCGATTCTACAGTGATATTGACAGTGTCAACGAGCAGGTCTGCTGGCTTCTTCCTTGTGTAGTCCCGCGCGCCAAACTCAACGTTCGGCGCATGCGTGGACCAGAAGTCCCGCGAACCTCAAATCCCGAGCCAGATAAGTTTGCCCTAATCGCAGTTTGTCAGACAGGATATTGTCTCGATATTTTTCCAAATCAAGTCGTTATAAGAGTGACGTCAACTAAGAATCGAACAATACCCCTATCTTCTATTTTGCTGAAAGATTTGTTCCTTTGGGTGGCGGAATACATCCTTGAAGACAGAACCTGAAAGGCATGAATTGGGGAAACAACACTTACGCTAAACACGCGATACATGCTTTGCTGCCTTCATGACTGTAGTAAATAATGCAGGTAGTTACACTGAATGGAAAAGCAGTTGTTAAGGCGCTCTGTCATTTTAAAGTCGCATTTAGTAAATAATTAGTGAATATAGTGAATATTAGTGAGTATATATCAATAAAACACGATATGTATTCTCTACATTGTAATCTGAAATATCAAGCTACTCCTGGGTAAACACCATATAGGCTAATGTAAAAAAAAACAACAATTTGTTAGAGAGCTATTTGTATTCTTTGACAATACAATTTAAAAACTACGTTCTTAAGTCTGTAAACAGTTAGTTCATATGGGGATTCAGCACTCAAGTCCTACTAATATTGATTATACATTCAAAAAGTGTTTCATATTAGATATATTTTTGATCGTATCGTTATATATATTTTGCAAATAAACTCTTAATTTTTAACTAAATATAAACTTGAGAAGCGCGTGGGCGTTAATTGTGCCTTATCTTGCTTTGACTCAACCCTCAGTTGGACTCGGCTGGAATATTTCAGGGGAAGTGACATCCGTCAACTCAACATGTCAGCAGTGAAGCTGCTCTTATGTTGCCTTCTGTTTGAAGAGGCTCTTACCTTCTCAGGTAAGTAGCAAAAACTGCATGCAGCTATAATAGCCTGTACAACAAAATATTTACACTTTTAATTGTAAATTTTCTTTGATCTATAACGCCTCGTTTTTTTTAAATCAGGGAACTTCTGGCACATCACGGACCAGCACTGGGACCCTTCATACAAACTGGGCGATGATCCGAAGCTGGTGTGCGGATCGAGCGGTAACCGACCTGCAGCCAACGCGGGGGCATTCGGAGACTATGAGTGCGACTCGCCATGGCATCTTATCAACTCCTCTGTATATGCCATGAAGGATATTCTGCCAGATCCAGATTTCATTTTATGGACAGGGTATGTCACCTTTTCTAATTGGAATTTTTGTTTGGAAATCCAGTTGTTTAGTGTTTATAGGTCCATCTCCAGGGAGCCAAAATTGACCAGTTTCATTATGATTGTTTGTCTTTTAGACTATATAATGTAATATAATGATCGGAAACAAAAGGCGCAGGCCCATAAAAAAACATCACTGTCTTTCAGTCATCACCTGGAAGATTTGGAGCCCCTCAATGTTGACTACAGCCTTGTACAAACGCTAATTGTGAACTATTTTTTTCTTAGAGATGACACACCACATGTACCCAATGAGGATCTGGGAGAGGAGGCAGTGCTCAACATTATCAGCAACCTCACGCAAATCATAAGTCAAGTCTTTCCATGTATGTGTTAAAGACGCGTCATGAGGTTATTAAGGAGAAACATAGGAGACCAACATTTACTTTAGTGTTTTTAATATCGATCGCCTGCTGATGAATGTTCTCATTTATTGCCCTCCTTAGACACTAAAGTGTACTCTGCCCTGGGAAACCATGACTACCATCCTAAGAGCCAGCTTCCAGCTGCTCCAAACCTCATCTATAACCGAACAGCAGAAATGTGGCAGCATTGGTTGGAGCCAGAGTCCCAAAGAACATTTAAAAAAGGTGGATACATTGAGATCAGCTTTTGATATCTAACTAATTGTTTCTACGGCAATCACTTTATAAGACTCAGATTGCTTTTTTGAAAGCTCATGTCTGTGTCAAGCACTGAAACCAATGTCCCTCCTGTGCAGGTGGATATTACACAGAGAAGCTGCTGAATCGAACCGGGTTCAGGATGCTGGTCCTTAACACTAACCTCTACAATGACCAGAACAAGCTGACCCAGAACATTGATGATCCAGCAGGCCAGTTCAGCTGGGCGGATCAGGTCCTTACAGAGGCGGCCAACAACAAGGAGAAGGCAAAGCATTATACTTCCAATAACATACATTTCCAGTCTTTAACGGACTTTCCCTATTCATCATCACACCTCATTTTAGTTGGTCCTTGACTTATCCTTGTATTTAACAATAGAACATTCATAATAAATACTTAATTCCAATTTTAACAGAGTAAAAAGGAAGTTTATGTACACATAGTAAAACTCAGGCTACTATAATGGAGAACATACGATTTCTTCTAAGTCTTCATTTGGTTTCACCTGCAGGTGTACATCATTGGTCACGTTCCCCCGGGTTTCTTTGAGAAGAAGAGGAGTAGATCTTGGTTCATGGCACAGTTCAACAAGCAATACTTGGAGTTAATTCAGAAGCATCACTCTGTCATCCTCGGACAGTTCTTTGGTCATCATCATACCGATAGCTTCCGCATGTTCTACAACTCAGAAGGTAAATTCAGATACTGCTGCCACTAGTCGCTTTTCTCCTTGATTCGCATCACTGGTCATCTGCTGGTATTTGAATCGAATTCTACTGTTTGGAATGATGTAAGTGTCGAGATGTTACATATGATAAGTGAGGATAACCATTCTGTTTCAGGCGCTCCTGTAAGCACAATGTTCCTCAGCCCAGGGGTCACACCTTGGAAAACAACTCTCCCTGGAGTCGTGAATGGCGCCAACAACCCCGGGATCCGTGTCTTTGAATATGACCCCCAGACACTCCTGGTCAAAGTAAGGCAATGGGCTGCACATGGCTGTAATTTACATTCAAAAGCATTACACACCTGCAGTACACAGCCCACTAAATAGACATTACAGAATAGATGTGCTGCTATTGTGCAACCTTTTAGATACGTGTTAACTGTTTCTGTTTTTTCTCTTTACCCATTAACAATCTCAGGATGTGGTGACCTACTATCTTAACCTGACGCATGCTAATGCAGCCCGGGGTCGCTGGGAGAAGGAGTACCGTCTCACTGAGAGCTTCAGAGTACCAGACGCCTCCCCTTTCTCCATGCACCGGGTTCTGGAGCGTATAGCTAATGACCGCTGCTACCTACAGAAGTACTATGAGTTCAACTCGGTCAACTACGACCTGACAGAGTGTGACAGCGACTGCCGTGTTGACCACGTGTGTGCAGCCAGGGAGGTCGACTTCCAAAGGTATGAACACTGCCTGGTAAAAGAAGGGTCGGTTGCAATTCATGGTGGGTTGCTACCCCTCCTCTCTGTGGCTGCAAGTCTGATGTATGTTGGTAATTATTGTTAGTCATCATTAACACAGAGGATGTGTAAAAACATAACTGGAGTCATTCTGTAGAAAAGAAGATCTAGAGCTCCGAATATTTTGGCTATGTAAGCATTTGTGACAATATTAAACATCCATGGCTAAAGTTGTGGGACATCTATAACTTGATAAGACTAAATGAGTGATGCACTTGATGCAACTCAGGCACAACCTTTGACGTAACTTCTTCGGTGTCGCATTTCACACAGGTTTTCTGCTATTGCTTCACTTTTTTTCATTTCCAGTTAACAGACAAGCTCTAGATGTTTACCTTTGGCGGAACTGAAGAAGCTGAAGTTTCTATTCTGCATCTGTATAAAACATGTGGCTCAGACTGGTGCCTGTCTCACTTTACTGTATGTATTTAACATTTCCAGAAATGGCTCACACAAAAAAAATCATACTGCTGTTTTAATGACTATCAGCAATGTCAACAATAATTCTTTAGATTAACATTGATTGAACATGTCTGTACACCTTGGAAGAAATGCAATCTGCAACTCATCATGACAGATAAAGCCGAATCATCTGGGTTCAAAATACCATCTTTTATCTCCTATCATCAAACAAAAAATGCACTCGCCAAATCCAATGAAAAAGAAAAGATGCTGCTTCTCGCTATGTTGAATGAATCTGCAACAAGATTTGATGAGTTCTTCCTTGGCCCATGTCACACCCCTCCAATGAGTTTGTTAAAAATCTGGGTCGTTTTTGCGATATCCTGCTCACAAAAACACACACATACACAAACAACTGGAGTAAATACACACTGAGCTGTTCTGTGCTGACAGGGGAACCATGGGAATTCACAGTCATTAAAGAGCATTATAATACGGAACTTTGAACCTGCTGTGAGGACATTTATTGCAGCTTATCTGATGCAGCAACAATATCCCAGAAGTCTTGTTTTCAGGAGTTAGTGCAATCAGGTCACATGATTAGGACCTGCTTAGCAGAAGTGAAGGGCTGCATAGCGGTGTCCAGAGCTTTGCGGTACTCTTGGAGGCCCACCTCCGTACAGGCAGGAGCGGTCAGCTTTCCCTGGTGGATGAGGGAGCAGAGTTCATCCAGCATGGATCTTAATGCTCCATCATCTGGGGACAAAGTTAGTTAAATTCCTCATGAATTACATTCCAAAAGACTCATCTGGAGATTTTTATTTTCATTAGTCAGGCGCGAACTCACCACGCGAGTGATCTCGCTTCCATTGTGTGACCCAGAACCCACGAACTTTCACATCCTTGAAAATGAGCGCACTCTGGGAGGAGTGATGAGAAAAAATATGTTTGAAATGTTGCGTGTAAATCTGTGAGTCACAGCAGGATTCATCTTACCACAGGGACAGTAACAGGCTGTTTGGCCATCCCTCCGTACGTCACCATGGAACCTCCAATCCTGCAATTAATGGCATGTGTTGATTGGCTTTTTTTTGTCAGTTTAATGAATAATGTCAACAAAGCTTTTACAGCATCCTCACTGTAGATGACGGAGCAGTTCTGTCGCACTCTTGCCCCCGACTCCATTTAATGCCAGTTTGGGCTTCGGACAAGTCTTTAGAAAACAAAAAAAAAAGAATCAGATTTTCACAGATAAGAAAAAAAAAACACGACCGTATCTTTAACGCTGTCCTCACTCCCACAGACCTTGAACAGTTCCTTTATCTCCGGCCGGCTCAGTTCCTCTTCTTTGATCACGTGACTCGCTCCAATGGCCTTCAGCCTCTCGCTGAGCTGAGTGAACTCCGGCCTTGGAGAGGGAAGACACAGTGAGGTTCATTACTGTCATAAACTCCAGCACAGAAGTAGAACTATAGACTGACAGACCACACCCTCTCATGATCTAATGGCCTAAAGTGGCGTGCTGGTAACCCGAGCCAGTCATTACGAAAGAGAAATCCAGAAGACGCATTCAGACCCAGTTTCACTTTCAAAAAGGTGCACGTCTCCTAAGAAACATGACCCCCAAGTGCAGACTTAAATTCCCACCTAGTAATAAACTGTCAGTTAAGAGTTAATCTATTAGGACTAGATATACCTGTTTCGCACAACATTGATCGTTTTAATTCCTTTTGCTGCAGCGATCTGTATTACAGCCTGTCCAACTCCACTGTTGGCTGCGTTCTGGATCACAGAATCACCTGAAGGACAAAAAAAAAGGGAAACTATGAGCTGCCACATAAAGGCTAACCTATCTGCACAGCTTGTCAGTCCGTTTGAAAGACACAATATTACGAATATGGGTAGAATGATCAAGTTTGTTTCCTGCGTTGAGAAGGCTACCTGGCTTGAGGTCTTCAAAGTCTGAGAGCATCCTGAAGGCGGTGCAGGGGTTCACCCCGAGTGTGGCAGCGGACAACAAAGGAATGTCATTGGGCAGGGAGATGACATCGTCCTCAGCCAGCACAGCACCTGTCCTCCACATCCCTGCACATGAAACAAAAAACCCAAAGTTCTGATGCAGACACACGATATCATGCATGCAGATTTAATGATTTATTTCCAATGGTAATTTACCCAGACCGGCGTCTCTTGGGATGACCCAATCTCCTATTTTGAGGGACTTCACCTGGCTCCCAACCTCTACGACCTGGGCCACTCCCTCGTTGCCCCCGACCGCCGGTAGGTCGGGCAGGATAGCATAAGTCCCTGAAAAAGCACTGTTAAATAAAAAGCTTATTTTCATAAATATTTTTTTTGTGTTTCTATCTTCTTGTTTTTGCTACAGCAGATGACTTTTTGTTATCTCGCTCTTAACTTGTGTAATTTTAACCGTAAATGGAAATAAGAATTTGGGCTTCAGTGTGTTTTTATCCTCTGTTATTTGTTATGTGTGCAATAACTGCTGACTAAACTAATTCATGCAATTATTTAAACAATCTATTCTATTCTATTCCGTCCATTGAAACTAAAGTAAACAATTGTAGAGTGCTACTCGCGGTTGTGGAGGTACCTTGGATCATGTTGATATCAGATGGGTTGATTGGAGCTGCCAGTATTTTAACCAGGACATCCTTTGCACGTATCGGAGGAAGATCGATGTCCTCCAACCTGTCGATCAAAACATCAAGCTACTTTGTTGACGTAAGTTTATCATCTATATTCATTTGATTATTTCCATTATCGTCCCAGCTGTTTTTACAGTTCACCAGCAATTACGACTTTTCATAATATTGTTTACAATAAAAAGTACATATTAAAAGATCAAACAAGCAGTGTTTTACTGAAACCTCAGTAAATTGTTTGAATAGCCAATGGAAGAAAAATAATTACCAGTGATAACAAGGCAACAACACACAGCATGCCAGCTTCTGAAATCGGGTGGAATTTTTGTTTCTTGTCTTTTGTTTTATCTGTCATCCACTGATTTTTTCAGTTGGAAAAACAAGAAAGCGGAGATGAAACTTTGGACCCTGGTAAGTTCCTCCTTTTCTGACAGAATGCAAGTCAAGATTGAAAACAGTTGCAGTCCTAGTTCAGAGATAGACTAGTTTCTCCGCTTTCCCTTAGTCAGAAACTGATAACTGCCACATGACAGACCTTTTAATGTATCTGGTGTGATGTAAAGTTCTGTCAGACAGTAATAGCTGGCTGACTTGATTCAATTGTTGAGTGTCTTTGTTATCAAGTATCATATTCGTGATCTCAGAGACATCCAGGTACTGAAGGGGGTCGGGGGAACCTTATTCCAAGCTTTGTCTTAGGGGAAACACTTTTTGTTGGACATAAAAGTGTCCGTTTCTGCTTCTTATTTGAAGGGAAGAGGAAATACTAAATTCGAAAGCACAAACTGGGCTTAGCCACAGACAGGTCCCAGTTCTCCATACAGTTATGAAATGAAAACAGGTCTACAGTCAAAGCTCTTACTGGACGACTTGAGGAGGGTCTCCGTGTTTCCTGTACTGAAGAGCCTTGCATGTTGCAGCAGACAGTCCAGGTGACTGGCTGAAGTGACAGACACCAACTTGATCTGGGCTACTTGACAGTTTACAAAGAGCAGCAGCGAAACTTCTTCTGCACGTTGTCTGGCGTCCTGAACAAACTGAGCGAAGTGGCAGCCACATTGTGTCACGCAACTCTACTTCTAATAATGAGGATAATACCGCTATTCAACAACACGTATCCCTGAAGAGGGTTGACTTTGCTAGCTCTGTTTACACTGACCGGTGCTGTACGGCGGCCATATTGGATTTCGACAATGATTCAAAGAGAGGGCAGCGCTCCCGGTGGACAAAGGCGGTAATTACACTGCTATAGTTCAGATTTCTTCTTCTTTTTTTAATTGAACAGTTTTATGGCGCTCTGCCGCCACCTTCTGGAATGAAAGGTGTATCAAAATGGGTATTACTCCACATGAAAAAAATAAATAAAACCACCTGTTGATACCAGAAACCTGTAAACAGTCCGGTCAACTACAACACCAATACTCTTCTGCAATATTTCTTTAATACCTTGTGAATCCTGTTGTGCGACATGACTGTAAGAGTAGGAAGACATTAAAAAGCACCCGTGGATATTGACATATTTATTATGAAATGGAGCAGATCTTTACATATAGAAACATAATCACAGTAATACTTTGAAAAGCCTACATGCTGCTCATCTTTGACAAACTAGCCATTAATCGCCTGAGATCAAGATAATTGTAGTTTTACGGCAGTAAACATTGATACATTCATCAGTAATAAATGCACATTTTTGGAAGTAGCTAGAGCCATTTACCTGATAAGATTCAACACCACAAATTAAATGGCTGATGGTCACAATCAACATGTACCATGAAGAGCACATGGGAAGCAAACTGTGATGCAGAATACTTGTTGTGTGCTCCAAGTGTTACCCTGAGTACAGTCTTAAAGGTCCTTGGATTTTCAAGGTATCTAACCCATCTAACACCCGACAATAAAATCACAATAACACATCACTGAGGGGTCAAACAGGTTTGTTGCAATCAGAATTTCTCTTTCATCACTTAGGACAGCGGAATTTTGCAAAACATTACAACACAAGACGTTCATTCAACCTTCAATTAAATAAAGTGGGTGTCAGAATCACTGTCAATTTGAGGTTAACGGAATCATAAGTGGTAATTTGAACATTAAGAATGCAAAGAATGAAAATTAGCGCACTTATTACCACATTTTTTTTTCCATTCCTTCAATCATGAATGGAAATCATCTGTAAATTTAACTTGGAAAGCCAATAAAAATGCGACCTAAACACCAGAATATGAAGCAAAATATGAGTATGAACTCATTCTTTTTGTCATAAGCATTGATAGTCTGAAACACCAAGCGTCCGCCATGTGTTGAGATGAGACAGCCCCCAGATTATATACTACTAGCCCCAATCCCTTTAATATTCTACTACATCCCCATCTACGACGATTATGGAGGAACATACAATAATAGTGGAACATTTTCTTCATATCATATTATGGCATGTTATGCAAAAGAGGAGAAAATATAAAGAACATCGTCGCACTGGGTGAAAGGACAGCTGACACACGTCAGAAACTGTTTCACATCATTTTTTTTCTTCTTCAACCAAACTGTATAAAAGACATTCAAAAGCAGACGGCAGCAGGACCATTTTCACATCGGCTCCTTTCGTCGTACGCTTCACATCCTGAGGACGTTACATCCTGACTACTATCATCAGTATACACTCATTGACTCCTTCCAATACATCTGAAGTTTTCCCTGAGTTTTCAGATTGGCAATTCCTGAGATGAGCCTAAGAGTGGGTGTTTTTTTCAAAAAGAGAAAGCAGCTGACTGGATGCAGTTTTTAAGAAAACATTGATATAAAATACGGAACAAAGAAATTCAAAAAAGAAACGAAAACTGAATATAATAAGAAATGAATGCATCCTACACATGATTAGTGCAGAGTGACATTGCATTGGTTTTAGGCATAGATAGGTCTCACAATGGGTGCACAAAACTAAAAACTAAATCATACAAGGCAAAGAAAATAAAAAAACATAGATTATCCTCATAATACTATGTATCAGTACTGTATACAGTTCATTCTGTGTTGCATTTTATCACGGCTGTACTGTATGCACACTGCAATTAATAATTCTCGGGGACAATGAAAGCTATAGCACAAAAGTAATACGAGTACCTGGATGTTAGACATACGTTACCCAAATAGTTTGTCTAGTCACGTGTGGCTTTGAATGACATGTGTCAGTATTCCTGATGTCTGGTTGATTGCTGAGAGGCTTCAACGGGAGCATAAGGGGGAGGGGGGGGGAACATCGGCAGCGCTCTCAGATGAAAATAAATACGTAGCATGATTTTTTAAAAAGGCTATAGAATAATTTTACATATATATTAATTGGGTGTACAAGTCTCAGCAGCGTCTCCTGTAAAACGGGAGTAAAATGCTGATTAGCTAGCTAGTTCTACAGGCTCCTCCGTGCAGGCTTGGTGTTCCTGAACTACGACCCTACTAAGGGTTATAGGGAGGTGATGTCTTTAAATAACTACTGAAGAGTGGATCACTCTGGTTGTAAACTAAAAAACACCAGCCTTCCCACTGGCAACATCATGTCTGATTCTGCCTCATGGTATTCAAGTATCAAGAGGAGAGCTAGCTGGACCCCTCAAAAACTCAGTCCAGGTCAAGTATCTTATTAGAAGTGATGATGTACATGTGGTGAGTATATTGTCGCATTAGGTGGAATTCAATTGAATCTTAATTGAGGTGATTCTAAAGGATCAGTTTTTGACACAGCAGCCACTAACACAAGAGTGTTTGGTGAATGGGAATGTAATGCTTCCGGCTCCCAGAGGATGTATCGCCACTAATGACAATCCTGCGTTAATACTGTAGTGCAAAAAGGATTTAATCTAATCCCAATTCAAATCTCAAGAACTGTAGACCATATATGCACCGAATGAGTAGACGGTGCATCTTTAAACAGCCAGTAAAACGCTGGAGGAAAATAAGGAAATGACAATAAAAGAAAAACTGACCAAAAGCTTGAAACCGCTTCTGGTCTGACATTCACGTGGCCCCAGAAAAAACTGGATGGTCAATTGCAATACTGGCGGGTGCCAACACATTGCCTGTAGCTATACCCTAAAGCCCTAACGAACCCTCCCGTTCCCCATGCGCTATGCAAACTAACATTCATTACAGAGGTACCATCTGTCACATCTCTGCCTCGTCGGATAATCAGGTGTAACAGTCAGGAAGGAGACAAAACGGTAAGGCAGCAGAAGCGTACACTAAACACACGGACTATTATGCAAAAACAAAAATGAGGTATAATGCCCACAGCAGATGCAACATATCACATAAAAAGAAAAAACGAAGAAAACTCATTGAGATAATCCGTCATATTGCATTGCTCACTAAAATCTCAAATGCCCCTCAAAGAACAGCAGTGACTCTTATATTAAGACAACATCCTGAGTGCAATAATACAGCAGTATTCCTGAGTGTTACACCAAATGAAAAACAACAACAAAAGAAAAAATTCTTCATGAGATTTTTTTTTTTTTTAACCTGAGGTAGTTCCAAAAGAAGCTCCGGGTGGAAGAGGATCTTGCGTCCCGCCTCTCCGTCACAGCAGTTTGATTGGCCTCTGTGCTTCCCTGGCTTCAGCGGCGCCCCGATTCCTCGTTTATTCAGAGGTGTCGGGAGGCGGCGCCGAGACGTTGTGCTCCTCCTCGTCCCCTTTCACGGAGGAGGCTTTTCCCTGGGAACCCGGTGAGGACTGCTGTGCTTTGATTGGGCAGTTGGCAACCATGTGGTCGATGCTCTGGCAAAAATGGCACTTCTTGGGCTGGGGCGGTAACTTGCACTCTTTGGCATGGTGGTCCAGGCCGCCGCAGTTGTAGCACCTACAAGAGCAGAGAGCAGATATGATGTGAGTTTAAGGTTTTAGGAGGGTTCAGTACAATAGAGAATAGTTCTTGAATCAGGGCTTTGTTGTCCTCATTAAAATCAAATTGTGGTTCAAATATTTGAGAGACTTTTCAGAGTAAGCAGCAGGCACAAAGTAAACTTGTACTTGGCAGGGGAGTTGCGCTTTTTTCGCCACTAGATGGCAGCAGTTCCCCTGGTACATCAGTTTGGTCATACATCCTGCAGGGGCATTTCAGGTCACACCAGACTGCTGTGAGAATCACAACACAAGACTTTTCTTAGGTGCTTCCAATATCTCACATTATAGTTTGTAGAATTTTCTTTTTAACAACATTTTAGGCGAGCAGGAGTGTCTGCGGGGTTTTAAAACATCATACAATGAGATAGTCAATTACATAATGTAAAGAATTAAGTGTCAGAGGTTCTATTTTGCAGT
This sequence comes from Macroramphosus scolopax, assembly GCA_901007825.1. Lineage (NCBI taxonomy): Eukaryota > Metazoa > Chordata > Actinopteri > Syngnathiformes > Centriscidae > Macroramphosus > Macroramphosus scolopax. The sequence goes on from CAAKHC010000086.1 coordinate 26,337, forward strand.
ATATTTTGCATTAAACTGCACTGAAATCAAAGTAAGACATCCGTTTCATCGGCATTGAACTAGAGAACTGAACGACATGACAGTGTGCCATCGGCCACCGCTGTTAGGACATGATCTATAGAATGGCCACGCGTGCAGGGGCGGAAGACGGATGGGTGGTGGGCGTGGGGCAGGCAGTATGTGCCACTACGGACCCCCTGCCACCATTGAAGGAGCAGATGAGGTTTGGACAGAGCGGCGCTGAGGGGTCAGTGTGGCTTTGTAGCGATGGCCGTTGGGATGGTGTCAATATCTATACCATCACATCACAGAACCTCCCTATAACCAGCATCCATCAGGAGGCAAGTAGAGGGAAAGGGAAGTGGCCCTTTGTCTAAAAAAGCTGCAGTAATGACCTCTGAACCCTGACCCCCCCTGCCCTCTGCTCAGTTCTTTAACCCAGAGTCCCATCCCCAGCCCCCCATCCTCTTGCATTTACTCATACACAGTTGCCATGACAACAGTGACCTTTCACCCGCTTGCCTGGGCTCTTGCATCTGTTATCAATTAAATGGACAGGAGCTTTTTCCCTACCTCAGTCATATGTGCGCTCACAAAGGTGGTCTATGAAATGTGGTTTGCCTCGGTGGCAACACATGAACCCAGAACCGAGTCACCGTGGCGTCCTAAAGATATCTGTCCTGATCAGCCACTCCCAAATGAATCCACGGCCCACCATCAAATATTGCATAATGAAATACGCTGGAGGGGGAACGATATCTTATCAATGGATTAGTGTGGTCTTGGGAGAGTTATTGAACCGGAGCAGGCCTCGCAGGACCCTTTGAAGCGGTAATGATCCCTGTTCTCACACTGACTACTCTCTGGCTCTAATCACAACTGACAGTGAGGTGAAGTTGATACACCTCTAACCCCCGCGCTATATTGATATTCAAAGAGTTACCCAAAACAAATCAAGGCCCTCTTAGCTCCGAGGTTTCGCGTGAAACTTTTGTCTCTTTTTTCTTGGATTATTTGTGTGACTGTCAGAGAATCGAAGCTCCTGAAAATATTGTTGTTTTTTTTCCAAGTATCATCTTCATGTTTAGCTCAAATAAAATCTACCATGAAAATCTAATTTTTGCAGTTGTGAGGTTTGTCCTGTGGTATCACAGACGTTCTTCAGGCTGCTCCCGTCATCTCAAACTGTGTTGAAAACTTTCTTAAAAATCCAAACAAGTTTGAGATTTTTTTTTTTTTTTGACGTATTCGTAAACCCGTTGGTAGAAGAGGTGAAGGAAGAGAGAGTCCGAGGGTGTGAATTCACCAGGGGCCTGCAGATTTAAACAGTTATTGATCCAGGTCACACGTCAACCCTGCTGGTGTGACCCTTGCCGGGGCTGGAGGTGGGGGTTGGGGTCGAGGGACAGGAAGGGAAATCGGGAGAAGGTACAACACTATTGTATATCTGATCCAAACTGGGCAGAACAACGATTGTTGGTGGACTACTGAGCTCTGTGGTACTTCACAAAGAAATTCCATATAAGACCAGTAGACAGTTGTTATAATCTCAGGACGGATTGTTCAACACCTCAGAGAGGATGATTTTATGTTTTCTCCCGGTTCGGTCTTGCTCACCTATCTCCTTTCGAACGCCGCTTCTGCACCTTCTTGCCTTTTGGCCTCCGCTCACTGCCCACACAGTGGATGCCACCCGGCCCTGTAACCTGCTGCGACTCCAGCCCCTTCGATGACTTCTTGAAGGTGAACTCCACCGCTTCGCCCTCCTTCAGGCTGCGGAAGCCTTCCATGTGCAACTTGCTCTGTAGGGGAGATTGAGAGAGGAGTTTAGCATCAGAACCATGTAGAGTTTAGTGACTCTCTCTACGTCGCGATGAATGAATGTTTGTTTTTGCAAACACATGAATCTCTTGATTGATGACTTTTGAAGCCTGAGGAGAGTTTTGACAACTCCACACATTCTTCACTGCGTGATACCATCAGAGACTGTGTGATACCACCAGATAGGTGTTATCAGGCATCTGGTATGTTAATGCAATCATTATTTCACACCTGATAAATAAGCAAACATTTACTGGGACTGTTCCTTCCGCTACCCACCGACACACACACACACACACACACACACACACACACTGCTCGGCTTTAAAAAGGCACTGCTGCTTGATGCTTCTTTGTCTTTTCTGTGTTTGAGTGGTAAACCTGATGAGGATAACCTTCAACCCATCCCCCCCTCTGGAGGAACAGCATTCCAAACTGCTGCCCCCACCCACATCACAAAGCTGACCACCACCATCTACCCTAAACTGCAGGATGCAGGGGTTAGCGTGAGGATTGGGGGTGGGGTGAGAAGGCAGCGTGGCTTCTCTGCGAGGTTGGGGATCAGGATGACATTCTTTGGATAGTTGTTTGGCGGAAAGACACGCATGATAAAAGTTGACGGGAAGCACTGGCGGGTCCAAACGGCGTCAGCGCTGCCTCAGTATGTGACGTCTTCTTAGTGAAAAACACACGGTGGGAAATTTAATTTTCTACATCGATGTAGAAAGAAATATCATCGGCTAGCTGGCTGAAATAATCAATGGTGCAACAATGGAAGTGAAGGCTCTGATATGCAGAGAGCAAACAAAAACCTCATGGCCTCCTACATATTCATTTAAACTCCGTTCACCTGAAGTGACCTTTGAGAGAGCTTCTTCTACAGACCAGTGGCCTGTTGGAAACACTTCTGATTTCCAAGGAAAGAAATAAAAGAAAGAATAATCCTGGCTGACACAACATGTGATTGTCACAACTATGGCAGTTATAGATCAACGATGAAGCAAGTTTGTTTTGATATTAATTCCATTTTGTTTCTTTATGTAACTTGTCTTCCAAAGATGTAACAGAGGAAGTGTCGAAGGGGAAAAAAACAATCCAATGCAACCGGAAAAACCAGTACAACTGATTGTTAAAAGATCTCCACAACACACCTTCAGCAACCAACAGCGGCACTCGATTAGGACTTGAAAACGTCCACCGGGATCATTACAAACGCGACTTATAGTTCCGGTGAGCTTTGCCTTCTGCCAGTAAAACAAAAGCAAAAAGGAACTGCCACCTTCTGACCATCTGGTCCAAAGTCCTGCACAGGGAGGAACTATGACTGGTGAGCCATGACATTTGAGTGGCGACAAGGACGAGCCCCAATCCCATCAAGGCCTCTCTGCCCTGGTGACCGTTAACCCACTTCCCCTCTCATGTGTGAACGTCCTAACATCCGAAACGACCTCCGACAGCCACAGGTTAAACCGCGCAGGTGAAGAATCAGGGTGGGGTCTTTAACTTTAAGGACCTAACGATGTGGTATCATTAGTTGGGTCTAGTGTAAACTATGTCCAGAATGTGTCTGAAAGCCAATGGAGACGGAGAAAGACATCGGAGCTGTGGGGGACAATAGCCGGGCTGCTGCTGAGACAAAGAGGGGCTCTGTCACGGCCAAGGGGTGCTTCATTCAGATGCATGGCCCTATTGTCCACCTGCACAAAGGCCAGTGGGTCCTCGGAGTTTATTTTCCCTGACACGCAGCCACTAATTTTAGGGTGGAGGCCTTTTACTTTGCCATAACCCCTTATAATCCATCATTGACACGCGTGCCTAGCTGCTACGCTGAAAGACGGGGGGGAAATAAGTCATTTGCTACGCATGTCATGTGGCTATAAATCCAATATTCCCAGCATAAAGACATTATCATAACACGGTGCACGACTTCTAGATCGAGATCACTACAACTTGGATCTCTAAACTTGAGCCGAGCTTGAAGCATCTGCAGCAAGAATGAAGAAGGAGACAGACTGTAACTGGATGAGTAATCCTAACCAACTTCCTGTGTGTAGTCAGACAATAATTCAGTTACAACATCATTTCAGTAGTTCTACATGCATCAACACACAGCGTTAAATTGGAGCTGATTAATAGCTTTAACTGAGTGCAGGAACATGCAAGCTTACTGGAATAAAGTGCATCACTGTGGATGATAGGCTTAACTGTATGGTAGCATTTCTAACATAAAGAGGGAAAAGGAAATGCTCTTTGATAGGCAAATATCTCCCCAGATGGAGGCCTTTAAATAAAATAAGCCCCGTCCTTTCCTCTACAAAGCTCACATAGCCCCACCACCACGCCGACGGGGGTCGAGCAGACAGAATAGAGCCTTTAATTACTTTATGACAGGATCCTTGAGGTAAATGAGCAGCCAGTGAAGACTCCTCTCATTCACATGCTAAGCCTTTATCTTATCAGACAGCAATGGGGGCACACACACACTCACACGAGAACCAGGAGGGCGACCGCTCCCCCGCCGCCCACTGGTGTATAAACCCGACACAAGAATGAAAGGTATTCTCTCAACAAGTCTTTTAAAAACTTAGGAAAAACAGAAACACATATATAATCTGACTGGCCAAATCATTAGGCACACCCAGATAAAACCAACTATATGATGCTACAGTATCATAGAAACAGCCCTGCAATGAATCCTCCCTTCCAGTTTTTATTGATACTGAGAGGTTTTCCCAATATGTGGCCGGTTACACCTCTGAGCATCATCACAAATAATAAAAGAAAATGAAAGCACCTCCCTAAAACTGATTCATTAAACAGATTTCTACGATCTACGTCAGGGTTTTTGTATAATACAGCAGTAGCTGTGCCTACCTAATGAATATGATGCCTTGTGTTGAGCGTCAAAGTGCAATAAGAGGCTAAACAGACTGATATCGGTACAATGTGATGATTTAAAGTCACTTCAAGGGCTTCCGTTCCTCAACAGATGCCACGATAAATGACAAAAGATTACACCCACACCATGGTGACCAAATATCCACTATTCATCACCTTCAGATGAAGATCAATTCGTCCTCCTCCTTTGCATGGAGCCCTTTTCTATGCAGCTCCCATTAAACCCACAAGGACGTGTACCATGCCCATCTCGATGGGCCACATTCCAAACAAATCACAGGGGGGTTGTTTTGTTTCTTTTATTGTTGCACAGATAGACGCAGGTACTTGCGCATCACATCCGTGCACCACGAGGCCTCCTCTAACACGTGTTCTCCTGAGGGAGGAACACCCACCACACTGCACAAAAAAAGACCCCCCATGTCATTTTATCTTCCGTTATTTTAATTTTCATCAAACCCTTTGAAGAGCGCACTGCTGTGTTTTTTTGTTTTTTTTTAAATGTTTGTACTTCCTCGTATCTGACTCAAGTTTTATGGGAAACATTAAATTAGTTAATTGGAAACAGCTGGGATGATGCTGTTGATCCCTCCTGCTGTTAGCAACATTTCACGGTGGAGGAGAACTCGATTTTTGAACCCCAGAACTGTGAAGTTCCACCCAAACACCGCAAAGATAGTTGATAAGTGGTGTGTTTTCATACAGTTTCGGTCTGAGACTCTTCCCCCACCTGATGGACGAACACGTCGACCGGCTCGTCCTGCGGAACTCCCTCCCGGTCGGTCATGGACAGGAACCCGAAGCCCATGCGGACGTTGAACCATTTACACACGCCGTGCCCGTTGTAGGACGGCGAGCCTTCCTCGGTGCACGGCCCCTCATCCTCCTCGGGTTTGCACACTCCTGCAATGATGGAGGACACGAATCAACTCACACGTTTTGCAAGGAGAGTGAGATCGAACCGATACACGGCAAAAGTTGCATCAATTGACTCCTCACACAAAGCAATAACAAGGTGTTGATTTAAAAGTATCAGCAATTAACAAACTGAGTGGAGGCGACATGATGCCTGAATTTCTCACGCATTGATTGGCAGCACAATTTAAAACTTTAAAAATGTCCCACTGCAATCAGACACACAAGAAAACAACTTAATTAAAACTCGTGCAAACAAACAAACAAACAAAGCAGCTTATTTGGTTACTCAACCTGGGAATTCCTGGTTAGAAACAGAGCCCATGTCTTCAGTCCTGCCTTGAGTCAAAATTAGCACCCAAGCTACAGTTTCCCTTTTTTTTTTCCCGCACTCAGAACTGGTTCTACTCGCAGTTTGCCACTTTCACGCAAAATGCGGTGAAGAGGGGAAGCTGCGCAGCGAGAGGGAAAGCGGGAGAGGGAGGTAAACAAAAGGGGGCTGGCAACCTTTTCCCCCTAAACAATGAGGTGTGGGTGGGATGGGGGGCCATTGAGTAGAATTTTGGTGAATTCACCCCCCCTTCTCACACACACACATCGAAATTGGTTTTAAAAGACAATGCGCAGGGCAGCCAGCCCCTCCAGAAACCGGTGAGATGCCTCCCCAGAACTCACCTTCTGCCATGTTCCTGGGCCTCGACTAGTCGTGTGCTCTTCCTCTGGACGCCTCTGCTGCAGTGGTCAGTTGGTCAATACAAATGACCAGTTCTCCTCCAGCAAACCCCCCACACACTGTCGGTCATGTTCACGTGATTCCAAATGATCGTCCCCAAGGACGTGTGTGTGTGATGGGGAGTGATCACTCCCATAACGAATGATCCTAATATAAATATATTTATTTACATTTGAAGCAACTTGTATGGTATTTACAGTGCGTTGAATGACCTCAGGAATTTGCAGTTGCAGTATAAATATATTATTTGCATTAAGAAAATGTATTTTATTTGCGATATTACTAAATGGAATATATTAATCCTGTGATTTAGGTCTTTCAAAAACAATCCACAACAGGTTTGCAATTAGACAGAAGAAAACTGTGGGAATTAAATTTGTTTCCTTGTTTAATAATCTGATGAGTGGATAATGCTGCAGCCAAAAGTGCCCGGAGACCCTCAAATTAAACTGGAGTTTTACATGTTTCGATATTCTATAAGGAATAAAGTATAATCGACTGTGCATTTTAATAAGACTTCGTTCCCTTGTGGTCAGTGAGTTAGTTCCAACATGCCAAAGGAGGGTTTGTAATGGTAATCCAGATGAAACGTGCACGGGGGAGGGTTTATTTCCATGCAGCAGAGGAACAACTTAAAGTGAGTCAAACAACTGAGGTGCAGGAAATAAAGTATAAACGGAACGAAACTAAATCAGAAGGAGTGGAGAGAGAACATCTGTTTCAAAACAACGCACAAGCACAAGCTGACAAGAAAACAAGCCAAGCTGGTCCAAAAAAAACGGATCCGCGGATCGATAGTGATTGATCACATCATGTTAAGATGTTGACTCTTGTCCTTGTGGAATGAGGGATGAATCAGAGATCTTTTAACCAGGCACAGACACACAAACAACGCAAGTAATAGTACAAAAATAGTAAGCTACCTTAATTATTCGATATCTCATAAATCAAAACGAACTTTAAAACAGTTTAAAACAAGAAAATATGATCTATACAATGTATAGCTGTAAGAAAAACATTTGTTTTGATCATCATGCCAACAAATGGATAAGTCTGATTTCCATTGGAGTTTATATATATTTAATGTATTTATAGTTAAGGGTAATTATTCCTACTGTGTGATATAGTTTGCTTATGTTATTTATTTGAATTCTTTCATAACTTCAACATAATATTGAATATTCTTATATGAAAGGAAGGCAGCATATGGTTCCACCTTTGTTCGAGGCTTGATGGAGGTTTTTCAGAGGTGATCTATCCACTTCAACTACCGCAACGACCCCTTGTGGACCCGCAGAACACGCATACTTCGAACCTGAATATTACATAATCCACGTGAATATACTAAGGCCTCAAAATAATAAAAGCTGGTGTTGGGAATGGCTGTATGGCCCAAACCCTGCGCGGAAATTTCATATTTAGAGATCTCAAATTTCAGAGATTTCTGAACAATTATGTAAAAAAAAGAAGAAAAAAAAGGTAAACAAGCCCATATTTCATATTGGACTTTCTCTCTTAATTTTTAAAAAAATAAATAATTAAATAATTCTTTTACTTATTAATATATAAAGAATATATCTCTTGCAGGAGTTTCATACATCCAAAAATAAGTTTTATTATTTCTAATGCCATGAAAAATAACAACAGATCGACTATATGTGTGGGTGTCTAATGCATTTAAAAAAAATAAAAATAATAGCAGCAGTTAGCTCCTGTAAAGACCCCCAACCACAAATGCATTTAGCATACCAAAAAAAATTCATATTACAGCCTGCGTCTGACTTGTTTACATGTTCACAGCATATTTTTTATATTTGGTGTACTTGTGATGTTGTCTGTCCAGTAATCAATCAATCAATCAATCAATCAATCAATCAATCAATCAATCTATCTATCTATCTATCTATCTATCTATCTATCTATCTATCTATCTATCTATCTATCTATCTATCTATCTATCTATCTATCTATCTATCTATCTATCTATCTATCTGTGTATGTTACCTAACATGACCACTAGATGTCAGTATAAGTCAGTCCTCATGCGGGGCCAGTCACTCACTGGAGCCTTAACTCTTCTTCTGACAATTAATTATGTGTCTCCAGTAAAAACAATTTGACTCATAGACTCTGACAGGCTTGTGATGTCACTTCAGACATAGTAAGAAGACGACAACAGAAACTTATCTGCGCATGTACTGTGCTTCTTCTTTTTTTTTTTTCTTCTTTTTTATTTTGGCTGTATTCTGACTCCGCAGGCGCACAAACAGACAACACGGATATTTAACCCTGCTCTTTGATAGTTAACCTGCCAGGGTGAATGAGCCATCAACAAACCAATGAGTGATGCAAAATCCCACCGGAGAGCGTCACTCCTGCATGTCGACGTCGGACATCTGTTGGGTGTCGAGTTAACCGCCTCGGTGAGAACATCCGGTGACACGCAGCTCCGCACAACATGCGGGTGCTGAGGAAAGTTAACAGTCCAACATCCAACTGCGCCAGGTAGTCAGCTGCGGGAGGACTGCAATCATGTAGCCACGCTTTTGTTATCAGTCCAGAAAGATGTGTTGTCTGTAGATACTTACTGACAGCGGGTAGCTTGTTGTAAATTCTCGGTGCGGAGGAAGGCGCAGACCGGACAGCGAGTTGTGTATCTGCGCTCCCGGTCCAGTCAACGCAGCTCCAGCAGGGACTCGAACATGGCACGGCTACGGAGGAAAGCGTGCATTGCTCTGTTTCTCTTTACCTTGTTCATTTTCGGGGCCATGATGGGACTGAGGACCCTGAAGCCGAGTGACGGCTACTCGGATCGGGCTCCGGGCTTGGAGCTCCTGCCGATGATCGGGGCGAAGATGGACCGGCGGTCCGTGTCCCGTGACGCCCTCGCGTCCCCGGGTCAGTCCCGCCCGGCTGGCATCGACACCAAAGCAGTTTTACAAAACTCTGGACCAGAGGGGACAATATTTTATGATGTTCATATTTTCTATTATGTCTGGTACGGAACCCCACACATGGACGGTAAGTACATCCACTGGGATCACATCCTGGTTCCACATTGGGACCCTAAGATCGCATCCAGCTACCCGAGAGGGAGACACATGCCGCCCGAGGACATCGGCTCCAGTTTCTACCCCGAACTCAACCCGTACAGCTCGAGGGACCCGGACGTGCTGGAGTCCCACATGGAGCAGATCGGAGCATCTGCGGCAGGTACAGTTCAGAGAAACAGGCACCCTGATGTTCTTGGACAGAGATGGAGGGGTGTGTGTGGGGGGGAGCTGAGTGTTAGTTTTTGAAACAGAATCTGGCTTCTATAAGCAAAGCTGCCTCCTTTATCGCTTGAGACGCAAAAAGCAAGTTCAGCACTGGACAGCTCCCCACGGGCTCGGCTGAGAGTCC
>CAAKHC010000091.1:4738-31265 GCA_901007825.1 Macroramphosus scolopax
CATCTACCTCTGGTTTGTTTTCTTCACACACCTCATTGCTTTCTTCTGCACTCATCTCTACTACATCATCCGAGCCTTCTGCCTCGCAATGTTTCTCTTGTGGCTCTTCAGTCAAGTCACTGTCTTCGCATGTTTGTTTTTCGTTGTCATGATCAGTCTCACAATCACAGGCAGAATTCTCCGCACCCTCTTCATCCTCTTCTGACTCCCCCGGATTTCCTTCACCCTCAGCCGACTCTTTGCTTTTACTCTCGATTTCATCAGATTCATCTTCTGTGTGATCATTGGGTTCCTCTTTTATTGGGTTGGCTTCACTAAACTCCCCTGCAGATAAACCTTCTGCTCCAGTTTCTTCTCCGACGTCAGTTACCTCACATGATGCCATGTAAGCTTCTCCTGATTCTTCCCCTGCGGTTTCTCGTCCTTCAAGCTCGTCTCCTGTCGTTGCAGCCTCGGTGCAATCATCACCTGTTGCACTTTCATTTTCAGCAGATTCCTCCTCCTCATTCTCTTCTGATTCTTCACCAGTGGTTAGTCCCTCGTTGGGAGATTTATCATCATCATCATCATCATCTTTTTGTTCTTCTTCAATGGCATCGAAGCCTGCGTTTTTTTCTGATGGATCAGTCTGTTGAACTTCTTCTCTCAGTGATCCATCTTCATGCTCCTGCTCACTTAAAGTTTCATCTTCATCTGTGGCTGTTTTTTCTTCTTCTGCGCTCTCATCACCTGTTGCTTCATCTATAGTCTCATTTTCAGGTTTGGCCTCTGAATGCTCGTCTGCAGATTCATTTTCATTCTGAACTGATGCAGCATCCTGTTCTTCTTCGGCGTCATTCGCTGCACCTGCGTCATGTTCCTCCACAACTTCTCCATCTGTGTGTTCATTTGTTTCGCTATCAGCTCCACTAATTTCCTCTTCATGTGAATTTTCTCTTTCTGTGGTAGAAGCTCCCTCAACGGTCTCTTCTCCCTCTGAGGTCTCTTTTTCAATAGAAGCATCATCTTCAGTTGTTTCTGCTTCAGCTGCTTCTTTGGCTTCACTGTCATTCTCCTCATCTCCAGAGGTATGCTCTGCAGAAACATCTTCATCACTGGCAGCAGTTTCCTCCATGTCTTCCACCATTTCTGCGTCACCAGGCTCCTCTTTGTCAGATCCGTTTTCAGAGTCATGTTCATTTACATCATCTTCACCATCAGCTATGCTGGCTCCTGCATCAGCTTCAATCAACTCATCTTCACTTGCAACAACTGTCTCTTTATCCTCAGGGGTCTCCTCTTCAGTGGTTTCTGCTTCAGCTGCTTCTTTGGCTTCACTATCATTCTCCTCTGCAGCTTCATTATCTTCCGTATTCACTTCAGAATCATCTTCCTCACTGGCAGCAGTGTCCTCCATGTCTTCTACCATCCCTGCCTCCACAGCCTCCTCTTTGTCAGATTCTAGTTCAGAGACATATTCCGTTGCATTGGCTACATCTTCTGTTGCATTTTCATCTTCAGCTGTGGTCACTTCAGCTTCCTCTTCAACTAACTCTTCTTCACTTGCAACAACCATCTCTTTTTCCTCAGTTGTTTCTTTTTCATCTCCTTCCTTTTCCTCTATCTCATCCGCACTGGTGGCCAGAATCTCCTCTTCCACCACTGCATCTTCGTCTGCTTCAAGCTCTTCTGCCATGTCGTTATCTCCAGCTTCATTTTCACTTGTAACTGGAGTAGCTTTTTCTACGTCATTTTCATCTTCAGCGTCTGTGTCTCTAGTCTCTTCTCCATCTTCGACCATCCCTGATTCTACAGGCTTGTCCTGGTCAGATTCATCTTGACTTGTGGCTTCCATGTCAGACTCTTCAGCTATGTTGTCCTCACCAGTCTCCTCCTTTGATTCATCTTGGCTTGTGACATCATCCCCCTCATCATCCCCTATATTTGAAACTGTCTCATCTTCAGCTGGTTCCTCTGAAAGTTCATCACCTGAGGCATCGTTCTCCGATGTAATCTCATCTTCATTCGTGGTGGCATTTAAAACGTCTGCATTATCAGGTTCACTGGCTGCAGAAATCTCCTCCTCATCATCAATCTTGCTAGCTGCACTTTCATCTTCAGCTGTCTCTTCATTTTGTTCGTCTTCACTTCCGACAGCCAACTCCTCTACAGCCGTCTCATTGTCAGCTGCCTTCGTGTCATTGTTCTCATCTGCAGAAGGATCTTCGCTGATAGAAGGGAGCTTTTCTTCATTGTCAAACATCTCTGCCTCCGCAGCCTCCTCTGTGTCAGAACAATGTTTACTTGTCGATGTCACATCATCCTCCTCTGCTGCACTGTCATTTTCACTTGTGGCGTCTTCAGCTGCCTCTTCCTTCAGTGAAACAATCTCTCCCTCATCATCGACTGCCTCTTCATCTCCATGCTCATCTTTTTCAGATCCATGTTCACTTGTAGCTGCCTGAGTCGTCTCCTCTTCAGCATTTTCAACTTCATCATCACTTGTTTTACTAAACTCTTTTTCCACAGAAATCTCATCTTCAGCAGGTGCTTCTTCAGCTAGTTCCTTTGAAGATTCATCTCCTAATGCTGTGGCGTCACTCTCATCTGCACTGGTGGCAGAAATCTCCTCCTCATTGTCAAGCACCTCTGCTTCCGCATTCACTTCTTTGTCAGATTCATCTTCAGTTGGTGCTTCTTCAGCTAGTTCATTTGAGGATTGATTCTCTGCGGCTGTTCCATTGCTCTCATCTTCAGACTCATCTGCACTGGTGGCAGGAATATCCTCATTGTCGACCTCATCCGGTAATTTGGAAGCGTCATCCTCGCTCGGTGCTGCTTCCATACACTCTGCGAAATCATCTTCATTGGTGGCACTGACGTCTTCTTCCTCCTCGACTCCTATTTCTACCGCGTCCTCCTTGTCGGATTGATGTCCAGTTGAGGTAGCTACAGCACTCTCTTCTGATATGTCTTCATCCTCAGCTGTTGTGGCTTCAGCAGCGACTGCATTGTCTTCTTTTGCTGTTTCATTTTCAGCAAAAGCTACTTCTTCAACGTCTTCTATCGTACCTACGTCTGTACCCTCATTTTCAGATTTTTCATCTGCAATTGTGCTTGTTTCATCATCCTCAACAGCCAATTCAGCTTCTAGATGAAAGTCTTGTACAGTTTCTTGAGCTGTCGTCAGCTCTGTTGATTGATTAGCTACATCTCCCTCCACCTCTCTTAGAGCATTGATAATTACTTCATCTACAAGTGCTTCTGCAGTGTCTGTTTCAGTATCACTTTTTGAGTAAGATGTGCACTTGATTGCCTCTGTAGGTTTGGCATTCTTCATCACTAGAATCCTCTTTAGGTCAAAGTCCATGGCAACAGGTGCAACATTTACCCTGTCTACAGGAAGTGGAGGCCTACTCATTTTTTTCTCGTTGCATGTCTCACATGGACAGTATTCGTCTTCAAATTCGCTGCGCTGGTCACTATAAGATGTGCCTGTTGCGGAATCATCACTTCTTTCCGCTTGTGGATCACTTGACTGTTCGAGCATGAGCTTCAGCCTCCGTCTCCTCTCTTCCCTCTGTGTTGTTGAAGTGCGTGACATTGCTTCTTCAGGGGGTTTTGGTAGGTGTGCTGTATTTCGAAGCTTCCTCAGTTCTCTGTCTACACTTTTTTGAATTTTTTTGCGGACCTCGTTTTGAAGTTCATTTATCATATCATCAAGTTGCTCATTATCATCTAGGTTCCAACGGACTTTGAACTCTCTCATTGCGTTGATGTAATGTGTCATGAACTGCTTTTCTATTTTGGTTAATAAAGTTAAGACCCAAACAGGATCAGGATCCTGAGGGATGCTTTTACTGAACTGGACTATCATCTCAGAACCAGTTTCCTCTTGACATTCTGCTTCAACTTCCTCTGGGAGCTTTTGGGCACAGCTGTCCTTTCCTGAACTCTGGTTTGAGGATGGTGGGGTTTCGGGTAGTTCTCTTGGACTATCATTACTTCTAATGGTCTCATCGGTCGCTGGATCATCTCCCTGTTGTTTTTCCTCATCTATTACTTCGACTTCTCTCTCGGGTGTCCATTGAGCATCTTCTTCTGCTTCCCCATCAACTTCTTGGACTTTGCTCAATGTATCCGCAGTGGTTCGGGGTGGAGACCCACCACCATTCACGCCATCACTGCTCTTGCCAGAGCCTGTGGAGCCACTGTTGACATCTACACCCGATGATGAAGCATGGTTGAATTCATCATCCACAAAATCGTCCTTCCTTAACACATTTCCATTCTCAATGGGATCACACAGCCAAAGAGATTGAAGAATACCCATTAGCTCTTTGTATCTCTCACCTTTTTCATTAGCATTTTTAGGATCATGATCGATTAACTGCAACTTCACGAGGCAATCTAAAAGACCTTTCGCTGAAGCGCTTAGTTTGCGTCCATACACTGGAGAAATTTCTGGTAAACTGTTACACCTGTCAACCTTTGGATTCAGAAGTACTTTCATCACCTGTATGGAGGAGTGAAATATTTTTGAGTCGTCATCATCACTCTGAGTGCAGGTATTATCTGCATTTGGCTCCTCTGTGTTTGCTTGACATTCACTTTTAGGAAGACTCTTCACACTTCCTTCGTTTGGGTTTTTTATATTCTCAGCTGCAGAGTCATTTTTTTCTTTCTCGTCCATTCTATTGACTTCCTCCAACGTGTTTCCCGTTTTTTGTTCATCAGAGTTTTCAACGAATTCCTCAATGTCATACGGATCACTATCAGCTGGAATCATTTTCAGCCATTCGTTTACAATCTCAGTGGGGGATGCGTTTGGTAGGCGAGATGGAACCAAATCAAAGTCATCAGTGTCTGTGTTCTTGTTTCTGTGCTCGCTGCTACATTTGTCACTTTTGTTATCGACTTCTGTAGCATTCACTGGACCATTTGTCATCCTGTTCAACACATCTACAGTTCCTGGAGTCCCACAAATCTCCTTGGTGATATCACAACTGGACAGAGATTGAGACATATCACTTTCCTTTGACTTAGCATGAGAAATCGCATGTTTATTTCCTTTAGGCTGCTGTGCACTCGGACTGCTTTCCGACACTGCAGAATCCATGTCACTCTTTGGTTTGGAAATATCCCCTGCAGTTGATTTATTTCCATCTCGCCTGCTTGACTTGCTTGTCATAGAGTCACAACTTCTCCTATCTGTTGTAGCTTCAGTTTGCAAACTAGATGTCGTTTTTTTCTTTTGTTCTGGACTAAGAGGAGCATTTACTAGCAGGGCAGGAACATCAGCTGTGGTGATTATCAGCTCTTCCTTATTCTCTTCATTTTCATCAATCAAAGTGTGGTTGGATTTTTTAGATTTCATAGACCGATTCGACTTGACCGATAAAGAACTTTGTGGTCGCCCTTCACTTTTCTTTTCTTTAACTTCAATTGTCCTCTTTGAGCGTGCAGACACTTTGGACTTGGACGACATTGCTGTAGATGCTCTTTCTTCAGTTTCTTCAACGGCCACAGAAGGAACGTCAGACTGAAGTTCAGATGTATTTGATATAGCTGACGCTGGGCTTGGTGGTCTTTCCTCCTTTTCATTCGCGGTAACATCAGAGACTTTCGATTTTCTTGATGTCATTGACCTACTTGACTTTGCTGACATGGCACTTGGGGTTCCCACTGATTTCGCTTGAGGATTTCCTTCTTGAGGTGAGTCTGAAGTTCTTTCATCAGTTTCTTCATCATGCCCAGCATGTTCACCTGCAGAAACTCCAGTCCCGGTTGACTTAATGGTTCTTGCAGAAACATTTGATTTTACTGACAGAACACTTGGAGTCCTCTTTGCTTCATCAGCGTCTTCAGTATTCTTCTCACCTGTCTGTTTAGAAATGTTTGATTTCCTTGATTTTATAGATGTTCCCGACTTTGATGATTTAACAGTCGCAGCACTTGGTGATCGATCTTCAATTTCTTCACAATTTGCCACATTTCCCTCAACACATTCACTTTGAGGACCTTGAGAAGCCTTTGATGTTGTTGACTGTGCTGATCTGGCTGACATGGAGCTCATTACTCTCTGCTCAGTGTTCTCATCAGGGATGTCAGCATCATCTTCAGCAGGAACCTCTGTAGCTCTTGATTTCTTTGATACTGCTGAAGAAATGGACTTAATTGATTTTGTTGATTTGATGGACGTACTGCTTGATGCTCTCCCCATTTGTTCCTCATGATTTCCGTCAGCTGGAGAGCTAGAGGATTTTGATTTGCTGGATTTTGCAGATCTGGCTGATTTAGCTGACAAGGTGCTACACGGTCTTTCCGCTGTTTCCTCACAATTTGCAGTGTTTTCTTCTGAAGGAACCTCCAATGCTGATGTACTCGCTGAGGAGACAGAATTATTTGTTTTGGTTGATTTGGCTGATGCATTGCTTGGTGGTCTCTCTTCAGCTTTTTCCTCATCATGATTGTCAGCACAAGATTGGGAATCTTGGGAATCAGTCCCTAAAGGATTTGACCTGTTGGACATTGCACTTTGTGCTCGCTCTTTAGTTGTGTCTTCAAAAGTCACAGATTTCGCATTTGATTTGACGGATATAGCTGACATGCGACTTGGTGCTCTCTCTTCGTTTTCATCTTCAGCCTCCGCCTCACATGGAATTTCTCCATTTGATTTCTGAGAAAGGCCTGAAGCATCTGTGCTGTGTGACATAGAACTCTTTGCTCTCTCAACATTGTCCTGCTGTGCAACATTTTCCTCGGCCGCGACATCTGAGACTTTTGACTTGCGTGATTTTGCCGACATGGCTGACTTTACTGATGCAGCTGCCACGGAGCTGGGAGCTCTCTCGTTTTCAGCCGCATCATCAGCAACACCAGAGGCTCGTGACTTGATTGATCTGACTGACACGCAGCTTGTTGATCTTTCTTCAGTTTGTTCTTCGTCCTTTCCTCCATCTTCACTCTCACAGCTTTCTTCAGGTGGGATATCCGATCTTCGAGACATACCCGACTTGACTGACCGATCAGACTTTGAACTCACTCTCCCTTCTTTCTCTGTTTCAGTCATTTGATTGCTGTGTTCAGAAGCCATGTCAGAAACTTTAGATTTCTTAGATATTCTAGAAACATTTGACTTAGCTGATTTGGTTGACATATTGCTTGAAGCTCTGTCCACGTGATTGCAACAGGAATTGTTTGCTGCAGCTGGACCATCCGAGGCTTTTGACTTAATCGATTTAGCAGAAATAGCTGACTTTGCAGATCTGATGGACATTTCACTCTCTGATCTGTTTGAAGTCTCTTCCTCGTTGTTTTTCTCCTTCGGAGTCTCAGTATCAGAAGGAACATTAGACACATTTGACTTTAGAGAGGCAATAGAAGCATGTGACTGAGGTCGGGTGACGCTTTCTTCAGTTGGAGCAACAGCTGAATATTTTGACCGAGTTGATCTTGCCGAAACATTTGACCTGACTGAAGGAATGGACATTGAACTTAATGATCTGTTGTCATCGTCCTTCTCGTCTTCATCACTGTCAGTAATGTGATCAGAAGGAGCTTCTTTCATTGTCTCCGATATTACTGAGACATTTGACTTTGATGATCTGCCCGACTCCTCATGATTAGATATAGTCTCATCAGCTGGGCCTTCCGGTCCTTTTGACATTGTAGATTTTGCTGAAGTAGCTGACGTTGCACTCTGTGCTCTTTCTTCAGGTTCTCCTCCATCAGAGATGTCTGGACAAATTTCAGATGCTTTTGATTTGACAGATTTTGTAGAAACATGCGACTTTGCTGATTTAGCCGACATGACACTTGGTGTCCTTTCTGCCGACTTAATTGATATATTAGAAACATGCGACTTTGCTGATTTAGTAGACACGCAGCTTGCAGGTCTTTCTTCACTTTGCTCTTCTTCACATTCTTCATCAGGGCTCTCAAAGCTTTCATCAGCTGGGACACGAGCTGAACATTTGGACTTATTTGACTTTAAAGACACATTTGACTCAGCTGACTGCTCACTGCTCTCACTGATTGCTTTGTCTTCAGTCTCCCCATCAATAACATTTCCTTCAGAAGGAGCTATTGATTTTGAAGATATCGCAGATTTAGTGGACATGTTGCTTGGAGCTCTTTCTCCATGTTCCTTGGCTGAAACATCACTCGGCTTTGACTTATTCGATTTTACAGAGATATTTGATGATTTGGCCGACACGTGTGATCGCTCTGATTTCACTGACAGTGCACTTGATCTTGCAGTAATATTTGACTGGGCTGACATTGAGCTCATTGCTCTCCCTTCACTCTCCCCTTCAACAATTCTTTCCTCAGTATTGTCAACTTCGTCATCCAGGGGACGGTCAGAAACCTTTGATCTTTTAGATATTGCAGAAACATTTGTTTTTGCTGATTTTCCTGATCTGATGGACATGTTGCTCAGTGCTCTCTCCGCGTGTAATTCGTGATCCGACGAAATTTCTTCAGCTGGACCTTCCTGTCCTTTTGACACTGTAGATTTTGCAGAAACAGTAGACTTTGCAGATTTGGCTGACCTGACACTCTGTGCTCTCTCTTCAGGTTCCTCTCCACCATCTCCTTCTCCTTCACCAACTCCTGAGGCATTTGATTTGATAGATTTTGTAGAAGCATGTGACCGTGCTGATTTAGTTGACAATGCACTAGGTACTCGCTCTGCAGACTTAAGAGATACTGCAGAAATGGATGAATGGGCCGATTTGGTTGACATGACGCTTGATGCTCTGTCTTCAGTTTGCTCAACCTCATTTGCTACGTCATGTCCCTCATGACGCTTAGCAGAACATGCTGAGTTTTTCGATCTTGCAGAAATGTTTGACTTCTGTGACATTGAGCTCATTGCTCTCCCTTCACTCGCCTCTTCCCCAGGAGCTTCAGAGACGTTTGATATTTTAGAGACATTTGATTTCACTGATTGTCCTGATCGGACCGACATATTACTCGGAGCACGCTCGGCATGTAATCCCTGATCGGAAGCATTTTCGTCAGCTGGACTTTCCTGCCCCTTTGCCTTAGTTGACATGGCACTACGTGCTCTCTCTTCAGGTTCCTCTCCAGCATCGGAAGCATTTGATTTGATAGATTTTGTAGAAACATGTGTACGGGCAGATTTAGCTGACAAAGCACTACTTGCTCGCTCTGCAGACTTAATAGATATTTCAGAAACATGTGACTTGGCTGATTTAGTAGACAAGCAGCTTTCAGCTCTTTCTTCAGTTTGCTCTTCATCACATTCTTCATCAGGGCTCTCAAAGCTTTCATCCGCTGGGGCAGGAGCTGAATATTTTGACTTATTTGACTGTAAAGAAATATTTGACTTAACTGACTGCACTGACAATGAGCTTTTTGCTCTCTCTTCAGTGTCCGCCTCCATAACATTTCCTTCAGAAGCAGCTATTGATGTCTTAGACATCGCAGATTTAGTGGACATATTGCTTGGAGCTCTTTCTTCATGATCTGAAGTATCTTCCTGGGCGAAAACATTATTCGGCTTTGAGTTACTTTTGGCAGAAGCATTTGACCGTTTTGATTTGGCTGATGAGGCTGACACATGGGATTTCGCTGATTTCACTGACAGGGCACTGGGCCCCCTCTCTTCCTCGTGTTCTGTAATATTTTCTGAGCCATCACAGCAATTTGACTTACTTGAAGAAATGTTGGACTTGGCTGATTTATTGGACATGCAGCTTGGTGATCTCTGGCTGGTTTCTTGTCCAATATCTTCCTCATCACACATGTCAACAACCTGAGACACGTTGGATTTTGAAGATACTGCAGAGGCCTTTGATTTTGCAGATATTGCTGACATGGCACTTTGTGCTCTTTCTGCTGTTTCCTCATCACTATGGTTTTCTTCATTCCCATGTTTAGAAGCTTTTGACTTTCTGGATACTGCAGATGATTTTGACTGGACAGATTTTTCTGATTTGGGACTAGAGACTCTTTCCTCAGTTGACTCTCCATCGTCAGGAACTTGAGATGATTTAGATTTGCTTGACTTTGCAGAAATATTTGACTTGGCTGACTTTACTGATGAGACTGACAATGTGCTTAGTGGTCGGCCTTCAGTTACCTCTTCAGTATTCTCATGATCAGTGAGCTTGTTTGGGGTTTTTGATTTTCTCGAATTTACAGATGCGTTTGACTTTGCAGACCTTACTGACATGATACTTGGCACTCTCTCCGCAGTTTCAACTGCCTCCTCAGTATCGTCAGCTATATTGGAATTTGACCCTCCTGACATCACACTAACTGTTCTTGAATCCGTATCTTGTACTTCCTCGTCAATTTCCGAGGTCTTAGACGTTCCTGACTTTTCTGAAATGGCATCTTGAGGTCTAGATGCTTTTGAACGTGTGGATCTTGCAGAGGTATTTGATATTGATGACATGACACTTGACACCCTGTCTTGATCATCTCCAGCCTCCTCATTATTTTCATCATCTCTTTTTAATGACACTGGAGTCTGGGCACTCACTTCAGATTTGGCGTCTGAATTCTCTTGCAGGATAGCTTCAGAGATTCCTGACATTTTAGATTTTGCAGAAAAATTTGACTTTTCTGACTTTGGACTTTGAGTTCCGTTTGCATTTTCTTCTGCTTGGCTTTGGACATCTTCTTCGGCGGATTCTTCTGCAGCTTGTTCCTCATTTGGGAGGGAGGACCTCCGAGATTCGTTTGATTTAAAGGAGGTTTGGGAGTTTGTTGACGAGGAACTCTGTGCTCTTTCTTCATCAACTTCCTCCTCTGATTTATGTTCTTCAGCTGTCACTTCAGATTTCTTAGACTTATTAGATATGATACTTAATGGTCGTTCTTGTATTTGTTCGTCATCATATGTCTGTGTTTCTTCAGCTTCCAGCCCTAAGACATCCGGTTTGCGTTGGGTTGAGGCATTTGAATGAACTGACATGGCACTTTGAGATCTTTCCTCCTCTACATCTTCAGGCTCCGCATTCTCTACTTCTTCACACTCATTTGACTTGACAGAAGCGTTGGATTTCACTGACATGGCACTTGATTGTTCTCTTTTTATCTCACCTGCCTCTTCACTTTGTCCTTTTGTATCATCCTCCCGATTATCAGATGTTCCACAATGACAGATGTGTAACTTTTTGGATTTCCTTGACTTGCTGGAGTGCCTTGAACCAAGAGATGCTGTAGTCTTTGGGCTTGGAGAAGAATCTCGTCTGGTCTCTTCCTCCTCTGGTTGACTAGTCTGAGAGGACTCTCTTGAAACACTTGGAGGAACGACTTCCTCCTCCCCATCATTTTGTTCAGCTTCATGTTCTGAAACTTCCTGAAGGCTGGCGTCAGGAGCAGATTCTGTTTGTTCCTCATGCTCTGAAATTTCAGGAGTTTTGATATCGACTTGACCATCTAAAGAATTGTCAACCGTCTCACTCCTGATGGTGCAGTTCTCTTCCTCAACCGTCTGCTCCACACAAGTTTCTTGCTCGACCACTTGTTCTGAGTACTCTTCGCTTGATCTAGCAATAGTTTGTACACTTTTAACCACTGTCTTTCTGGAGACCACTGTGTGTGAGGATGTACTCGAGCTGGAGGTTTCAATGCCGCGACTTGTTCCCTGTGTACCTGGGATGTTATTCCACATGTCGTACCCCTGGCAGTGGCTGCAGCAGTGAGAACAGTGAGGACCGTGCGTATGTCTTTGATAGTGCCTACTGATGTATGACTCATCCGGCTCGCCAGCCGAGATGTTTTCATACTCCGAATTGCTTCTATCATTAACTTGTCCTTGGAGGTAGTCAGAGGTCTTTCCTGTTGTCTTTCTCACTTCTGTTGACCAATGTATGGTTTCATCATTTTGTAGCCGAAAGCGCACGTTCATTTTCATGGATAGACTGCCATCTTTATTAACAAAGACTTGTTTCTCTATATCATCCTCCAACAGTTCATCTTGAGCGGGAGGACGTTCAACGTCATCTTGAGATTCGGTTCCATCTGGTAATGACTTGTCAGATGACACTGACTGCCTCGTAGATCCGTTGCCAGATACCAGTGTTGGTAGGACAACACCTTTATTAATAGTAAGTCCTTGATTAATGACAGGAAGAAAAGAAGAAGGTAGATGTAGTTAGTTCTCTTTTTCACATGCAATATGTAATTGCTGATGTAAATATTTTATTTAGAAATCATGTCAGATATAAAGCCAAGGTCAAATAACCATGTCTCCTACCATCGTGTCCTTCAGTATGGCCAGTGGAGCGTCCCTTAGCAACCAGCTGTGGAAGACTGTCATCAGATGTTTTCCGGAATATCTCCATGATGGAAGGGTGAGAAGGCTCACGTCCCACACAGACAAGGACACTCGGGCACTGCATCAGACTCTGAACACTTTCGATCTAAAACAGAACAGAAGTAATTAATTATTATTTATTATTATTACTAGATTGATTGATTCTCCCCACACGGTAAATTTGGACAAGACCCGCCTCTGATTCTATCCACTTAAGGGTTTCGATTTAAGCTTTATTAAATACTTTCCAAAACTCTTAATATCTATTAATTGTAAATGTAATATGTAATACATTATAAACATTTTCTTGATTAGTCGGATTCAATGATTCTGCTCATTAATCAAAACATATAAGTTGAATATATTGCAGCTCCTAAGGAAAGTGAAAGTACAAACCTTAAGGGAAACATGCTCCAAATAATATAACGGTATGAGAAATATTAAATAAATAAATAATGTGCAACTGAGTGCTCTAAATCTCTGCATGAGAACGCTATGAGTCAAGCGGTGACTCAAGACTAAATACAAATCCTAATCCAGGATGATCTCTGAATAACTCCACCAGATGACAGTGCACTCTTGCAATAGTGAGTTGCCATTGTCACTTGTAGGAGACGTGGGTATCGCTCAGCAGAAATGAAAGCTCGCTGAGTCTGTTTGTAGACACAATGGTATAATATAAACAAGCTTGATATCGTTAAGCAATTCAATTTTTTTTATTTAGCACATTCCCTTCCACTAATGTATATAAAGCAACAGAAACACACAACGCAGGCGAGCAGCAGTCTGAATTAGCAGAAATGGCAATGTAATGCAGACTAACTATCAATATCATCATTGCAATGGAGGGAATTCTAATATAATCCTTGTGTGTCACAGCTGATTAGCCTGAATCACTGAATCTAATCTAGGAGCATGGGTGAGTGTGTGCTGAGGGTGTGTGTCCAGGGTTCTCCTATCAGAGCTCCTTTACTGATAAAGAAATGCAGCAGCAGTCCGGTGAACACACACACAATATTTACCTTGCTTAAATGTTTGCATATGCATGTCCTTCAGGGGACAGTGACAATAATGCCATTCATTTTTTTGATTATAAAACATATAAAGAATATATTGAAGTTAAGTGGAAGAGTGTCAATAAATAGTTTTATCTCATTTAACTCTGCACTCACATTGTCACGACACTGAATTGATTAGATACTGCTGCTGCTTCTCTTCACTGACAGGTAAGAAAGGCAGAGAAGTCATGCCGCTACAATATTGAGCTTTATTGACTTTATTTTTCTCATGAGCAGACAGTTTTGAATTTAAAATCCCACCGTTGCTGAAGGCAGATGAATAGCTTCACCCGAGATCACACAGAGCGATGGTGAAGATAATTAATTGCCGCTGTGGAAGACGCATTTCTGAAACGGCTCAGAATCAAACCAGGGGAAGTTTTCATGTTGACCTGTTTCTCCTCCCTCAAAAATAGCTCTGATTTGACCGAGATTAATGGGCCTTTGAGAGAGACCCACAACCTGAGTGTGTGTTAGAGGGAATATCCCTGCATCATCGCTACATGCACACAGTGAAAATATTCATCCTAGATGTAACAAAACACAACATGTTGACTAAATTACCACACTGGTAAATAAGCAGATGTATACTATACAGAGCTACACCCCTCCAACAAGTCTGCCTGACCGATGTACAGACAAACAAACCAACAGAGGCGGGTGAAAGCACAACTTCCATGATGGTGGTAATAATTGAAAATAATGACACAGAATTCTTGTTACCGTTTAGAAAACTGCCCCTAGAAAACCTCTGCTGGGATTTGGCACTATTTAATTAAAAGTGTATGAAATGAAATTGCTGTTTCATTCATTGTTATCAGAGGCGTGGTCTTTGACACCCTTTATTGTTTGCTGCATGTTTCCGTCCGGTCACATTCAGTAAGTCACAGTATCATAATTCAAGTCCCTAATGTAGTACTCCACCTCCGATTGAATCCTCAAGAGGTTATTCAGTGGCTGTTTATGTTGTATAAAGTTAATATGTGGTTTCATGCTGTATAAATCCCATTGTTTGTTCTAATTCTAACAGTAGGGCAGCGTTCTTGTCAAGCAAGGACTAAGTACGGCTTGGCAGCCGTCCTGTCACTAGAGGCCTCTCTTTCATTCTGGTTAAATAACAGCATTGTGTAACAGCCCTTTAAATCAGGATACATTCCGGCAACCTCCCCTCATAGTAATACTGTTCCTTAGTTTCAGGCTCAGTCAACCCTTTAGTTCATTAAATACAAGGGGAAGTGTTAACTCAGCCTCACATAAACGTTTCCTGGACACAATATATAATAAAATGTCGTAAAATTATTGTGCTACAAATTCCTCTGCAAGATCTGCAATACAATTGTTAAAAAAAAAGCACATGAATGTTCATATCTTCACATTCATCCCAGCACCAGATATGTTCATGCCCTTACCTTGCGGCCCTCCATAGTGTACAGCTTCCTGATCAGGTACTGCATGAGCTCAGAAACTTCCTCCAAGAAAAGCCCAAAACTGCGTATGCTCCTGCGGTACAACACGATGCTCTTCCTGAACGACGGGTCGCTGTTCTTCACCAGCTCCACCCTCTTGTTGTACCTCTGAAGATGGACGTGCCGCTCGTGGCCCGAATTTGCCACAAGGTGCTCGTCAGGCCCAGCCGGCCTCCTGAGAGCACACTGGTGCGGATGATGGTGGTGATATGGTGAGTGAGGGTGAGACAAAGGTGAAAAGTGTGTCTGTAATGCCTCCAGGGCCTGGACGTGCCTGTACTCGGCGCAAAGATAGCATTCCTCTGGAGCGTCATGATGCCCCACCATGCCATGTTGTGAGATCCTCGGGAGCCTGTTGGTGTGATGCTTGTGGGGGAGAGTGTGGTCCCCTTCGGCACCGACGGCATTGAAGCACTGGAAGTTACGCCTGTGTGAGGACATGTTGGGTTCATGCAGTCTCTCCCCTCTGGATGAAGGATGGACTCAGCGGAGCAGAAGAAGTGGGCAGGTCAGCTTAGTGAAACAGTGACAGATCATTGTCATGTTCCTCCTGCACTGCCTGGCACATTTGCATGGTTCCCTCTCATCCCCGACTGAAACGACGACAAAATTAATTAATTAAGGCTCATTTTGGATTAGGTCAACAAGCTCATGTACACTTCCTCATATATTGTCTTTGTGTTTTATGTCCATATGTTTTCATATTGGATCACACAACACTGATGCAAATACAGTTTTTGGACTTGAATTGCAATAATTCCTGGTTAAGCAGCTCTTAGACTCTTAACCCACCAGTATCCTTTAAATAAGAAAAGGACACACGTGGCACAAGTGTTGGCTGCTGTGAAGATCAGAGAGTAAATCAAGACAGGGATAATGAAGATTGAGCCGCAAAAAAATCCCTCAAGTGACTTTAAATAACAAGCTTAAGTCGTCGCAGGCAGTGAGAGTGGACATTACCTCCGTGGTTGTCACTGTCCATGAAGGAAATACATTCACAGCCAGCTTGTCCTCCGATCAATAATGCAGGGATTACCTAAAAAAAAGCAGAAATATCTGCAATAAGCATAATTCATTCTCGGTGGAACAATACTGGGAAGTAAAGATAATTCATTGTTGCCTGGTGGAAAGAAATACATGCCCGCTATAAAAGACAAATATAGATACTTCAAATTTTGTGATGGGGGGGAAAACAGGCTAAGCTTGACTGACACTTATAAAGAACAGGTTTGGCTGTTGTCCTTGTTCTCGTATTAGCAATGTTATGGACGAGCAGCAAGTGTTTTTACCAGTCACAACATTCCATCTCGGCGTATTATTCCTTTTCATTTTAGTTTACTGAATACTGAATTTACACACATTATTTCATCAGTGTACTTCAGTAGAGAACCCAGTTAACAGGCTTTGACTAGGATCAAATGATAAAGTAAAGAATCATTTTCCACTATGAAAGTATGAAATTAAACAAGAAAATTCTATATAATATTTTTTAAAAATCATACACTGGAAGGTAGTTGTGCCTATTCAAGATTGTCTATTCAACTTGTGTAAAACCAGTATTCTGTGTGTGTGCTGCTTCAAAGCAACTGAACAGCCTGGTCAGTGGATTCAAGCTATTTTTCTTTTTCTTTATTCAACACGACCAGGAAACATATGTGGCCTTGTATCCGCAGAATAATGCTATTAATCCTGCAGGTGCCATGTTTGCAAACTGAGGCTCCCAAAAAGAGTTCAAAAAAGGAAAATAAAAACCACATCCTGCATCCAGGCCAGGCTGAGTTCATCAAGTTTAACATGGATTACTGCACTCGTCTTTGTAGGCATCATTATGTGCAGAATTCTAACTGTTTGTAAGTAGAAAACAGCAGGTTTTCTCCCTTTTCTGTAGTTATTACTGCACACTTTGCCTTAAAAACTTCAGATTTATCATGCAAAAAAAAAATACATAGCAGTCCTCACAAAATACATAGTGGTTATACTCACATACATGTATTCTCACATGATCTACAATCATAATCCAGAGGGTAAAAGAAAAAAAAAAGCAGTGCCAAAGCCAGAGAACATGAGCTGTAAACTCCCAAGGAAGCGCCAAACCTTTTGCAAGCAGAGTAACAAGAAGGCAGTTCAAAAGCCTCCCTCCAGAAGCGGGCCTACCTGCTAATCAGACACATGGGAAGCTAAGGATAGAATGAAAAGCCTTGCTAATCACTCTGAGATTGGACTGAAATCTGCTGAGGCTTTGGACACATGACTTTGACTTCCCCATTGCATAAAGGAGATGAAGACGTATTTACAAAGCAGTTAAAGGCTCAGTGATCGTCTATGACGAGGCACAATACTCCTTATTTCACATGTTCTTTCATCTTCACATGGCTGAAATCTGGACTTACAATGTCGTACAAAGCGTGTTCTCCTGCTTCAGTAATGATCTTTGTCATTCTTTCATGGCAGTGATCAGACTGTACATGGCTCAGATGTTCTGCTTTAATTTGACCTCTTTGTCACAGATCAAAATAAAGCTGTGGTTAATACCACTTACATTTAATTTTATTGACAAAGTGCATGTATGGAAATAGAGACATTGCAGATAATACCATGATAAAGCATCACATTATATCGGCTTTGATATCGGCCTCCCTGCTCTCTGGAGAACCAGTATCGATGTTGATCTTTTTATTTTGTGTTGCAGTTAGCAACGTGAACAATGACGAACCCATCTGATAGACCTCAACAAGCAAAGGTCTGTTATCTTGACTTCCAGCTGGTGTTTCTGGTGCAAACCTCACTCTCTGTTCATCCTCAACAGGAGCTCTTAAATGATATCCAGCCGATAAGTCACTACATGTCAGACCAGATGTGTCCTGCTGTGCATTCATCACCTCAAAATCAAAGCTTACACAATTATAATATTGGAAACCCCCAACAGAGAAGAAATTGATGTCTCAAGGGTCATATGAAGATAATTGAGCATATAAATTAAATTCACGTCATACTAAAGTGACAGGAAATACCGTTTAGCTAATTACCCTTCTTCAACCCAGCTGGCACAGTCTCCCCAAACAGATTGACGTATCTTGGCTTTGTGGAACGCTTCCCAGAGTGGATCGGATATCTACTGGCTGCAACCATATCTTTACGTCACAGGGCGAGAACCTTCAAATCATACGTAGTTCACTTGTATTTCTTTTACAAGACGAAGGGCACGGAAAGCTATTTTAGATCCAGAGGCTTCCGTGTATAAATTTCACATGGGGTCAGCTCACTCTCTTCAAGGACAAAGGAACTGCCACAGAATACATGAGAGGTCTCCCTTATCAGAGGCTTACAGACGGCGCCCCTCCCTCAGGAGGTCAGCGATTCACAAAGTGCTTAATCACCGGAGCACCCACTCCCACGAGACCCTCACAAACGCACACCGTGATGCAAGCGCTCCTGCTTCCTGCTGCCACCTGCCTTCAGTCTTAAGGAGCTTGATGGGTCACGGTGGGGTGGAGTTGACTCTGGAGTCGAGGTGGGCAGATTTTACATGACCTGACTCACAGGAGAACGCAGCAGAAAGACCCCTTGTTGAGTCAGGAGGGCGAGTCAATGACTCAACAGAACTCCTGAGAAGGTGACTGTGTGGGCTTTCCTGTCCGAGAAAGGCGACTCCCCTCATTCATTACAATCAAATGAGAGTGCTTACGATCATTTGAGAATTCTCTGAATGGAGCAAGATGATGTATCTTTTAAACTAAATACTATTTAACTAATTAATTTAATTTCAGCCTCCTATCTGTCCAGCCTCCACCTTGGTTATGCAGTTTGGATCATGGGTCAAAGGACAGACTGAGCTTGTCTCAATCTTATACAAGTGCCCTGGTGCTCAGGCTTAGCACTCCTCCCTCCTGGCTGCAGTTAAAATATCAGGGCTAATTAGTGTCCGACCTGCTGTGCAGCATGACTGCTGCTCAGTTAGTTACAGTCCGACTGTCACGGATTTACACTTGACCACAGTTAAAACGTGAGACCTGCAGGTGGAAACCAAAGTGGAAGTTTGAGTGAGTACTTCCAATACAGGGTACAAAACTGGTCCCGAATACTCAGATTATGTCAGTATATCACTGGCCATGTTGGCGACATGGCTCACAAGTTTCTCTCTTCTTTCTTATAATATAAATAAAAATATAATATAATATAATAAAGATATTTGATATTCAGCCAACGGGGGGTTTAACTGGCCATGCAGATTTGTGAAATGGATGGCAGTCCCCCCTTAGCGCTGGTGTAGCACCGTACCTGAACACATAAAGGATGTAATGTCTGTGATGAAATATCAAATAATAATTTTAAAGGATTTGATATAAAATAAGATCTAAATTCTCCAGAAAGAATTTAATCTAATTTTAATCGGAGTACAAATAATCCAATTCAAAGGATTTTATATGGTAGTATTTTTGGCAGATAAGTCATCTAATGCAAGGATTGTAAATAAACAACACATGTTACTGTTTACTGCTATCTGGATACCTGGAAGACAGAACATACATGACATAATTACTTAATTCCACATGGGAAGGAACCTGCTGTGCCAATCTCATGATCATGAATGTCCAGACCGGCTTCACCTCCGGTTGCTCTTTTACTCTGTGACAGGTCAAAGTGGGATCACAAAGAAGGAGTATAAATATAGCTGAATAGAGACTGTACGATCTGAAAGTGGCAAGCCCCAGCTCCAGGAAAATCCTAACCACTTACATATCAGGTGTGAAAAAAAAGAAAGAAAATTCACAATTTAAATGTCCTGTTATATTTACAGTTTCCTATTTCACAGAAGTCCCATGTAGAATTTTCTCCACCAGAAAAACCCTGAAAATGAGCTCCGTGCAAGAAACAAAAAAGCTTGTCAGAAGTGGGATTCGAACCCACGCCTCCAGAGGAGACTACGACCTGAACGTAGCGCCTTAGACCGCTCGGCCATCCTGACAGTTATTTTACGTAAATTACGTTACGTAATCATTACTGTCAAGAGCTACCGCAACAACACGGTTGAAATATTACTAAAGTATATCAAAAACTCCTACAAATAGCTGAATGACGATTAGGATTTCAAAGGCAGCTAAACTGGCTAATAAGATAACTAGCATGGATGCCGCTTTAAGAAGATAAACAGAAGATAAATGTTACGGCAGGAAACCACAGACCTGTCGGACAATTAGCACCGCGTGTTTCTGCTTCGGGAGAGAATCGATGTCCGGAGCCCAAAGTTCTTCTGCGAGGTCTTCGACGCGCATCCAGATGATGCGGAAGGATTTACAGCTGCACTTTCTCTCAGGGTACCAACGCTTTCTACATTATTATCATATGCACAATATAGAATAACAAAAACACAACAACTGTTATAAACTGTCAATAAGTAGAAGCCTAAAGGAAAAAAAACAATACGTTACGGTACACTGTAAAAAATGACATGAAAACCTTATTTTACTGAGACATTTGAACACTTTACTGTTGATTGGAAGTGTTGTTGAATCATTTCCTGGTAGGTGGAGTAAAGATAAATTAGATTTATGAATATATAATTTGGCAAGAAATATAATAAGGTTGATAAAGAACAAGGAAGCCAAAAGACACATATTCAACTGAAAAAGAGAATACATTTTTTTTTTTTTTACTTTTGTACTAATAAATCTGGAGTTTATTTTTTTTTGATAAATGGATTATGGTCATTGAATGCGTCTTGAAAAATGTGTAATTTATGTTAATAACAGGGTAAAGTTTTAAGATGCACCTGGCTGCACAAAGCTGTAGCCACTTGTATTGCATTGCAGTCTATACATGCCCGTGGTGCATGTTTAAATTACATGTTGGAGACGCTCTCCTAAAGAATTGCTATCCCACACCTAAGCAGAAATTGGTAAGTTTATTAATGGCATAAATTAGCCTTTAAGGTCATATGCTATTGTAATTATATATTTTTTTTGGAGATTCGTAGTACCAAACACCTTGGGAAAACGATCCTGTGAAAATGCAAACTGTGGGATATTTTGCAGAAGGAGAATTGAGCAAAAACTCGGTGGAGTGTGTGTGGAGTTTCACAGTGCATGAAAGGTTTATAATCCTTGAGGATGTCTTGATATAAATCTGGTAACCTTCATCTGCTTCATTGTTGGAGTGGAGATGCAGTTTGGGTCTCTATGATATCTGAATGTGTCTTTTTGATATCAATTAATGTTTGTATGTTCGTTGCATTGAACTTTTGTTATATGGTTGCATCTTTACTGAGAAATAAATAGTTTAAACACTGTAATTTGAGCAGGTACGTGACTATAATTGCTTTATTTGCTTATCAGAGCTTTCCGTTATTACTGCCCTTAAGTGTTCTGCCTTCTGTAATAAACACAAAGCTGCGCGGCTCATATCCTGTTTTGAACCTGTCAACATGGCACTTTAATTGAAGTGTCTGAACTCTGGGGACAACTGTGTGAGTCATTTCCGTGCGTTTCATTTTTGATGTTGAGTCTTTAAGGAAACGGGACCGAGCATCAAGCAGGAAGGGATTCCTTCAAGCTCAGACATTGACAACATCCCGAATATTACACCCATAACGTAAGGTCGGAGGAATGGGAGTTAGCATGGAAATGATGCCAGTGACCTGTTGCCAAGGTCACTCAGGAGCAGTCCTACCCAGAAACTCTTTAAGAGTAAACAGAGCACATCAAGGCAGCGGAAATGCTGTGTGTCACGACTGACGTACTTCATCCCTGAGCATCGGGGCACACACTGGTGAATGAAGTTTGTTGTTCCTGTTTGAACATGCATCACTGATCAGACGTCTTCTGAGTCGTATGATTCCTGCTGGACAGCCTCTGAGCAATATGTAGTGAAACTGCTTCTCTTCCTTTTACAATCGTTTCAAAATTAAAGAATCGTGTCAAAAGAAAATTCCAAATCCCTGAAATATTTTTTTTTCCTTTCTTTAGTTGAAAATATATTGTTTACATTACTCACCTTAGACTCTCCATCATATATACATATTAATAACTTTTATATTTTTCCTGTAATCTACTTGATAAAAACAGTTTGTTGACTTTTGATCTACTTTATCAGTTGATACAGTTGATTTGCATCAGGAATGCCGTGCTCACGTTGATTAAGACGTTTCCAAGGAAGAAAAGATACTGTAGGACGTGGATGGAGAAAATAACAGGAAAATAACAAATAAAAGGAAATCGGAAAAAAAAACATGAACAGATCAAGGTTGAGGATTCAGGTCCAAGTCACTGTTGACCATGTCAGTCATCACAACTGATTAAATGAGTTTCACAATGAGTCCTGAATAGTGCTAGAAATGTGGTCAAGCCCCAGTTATGCAGTAGAAATACATTGTTAAGTAATTCCCTTCACGACAGCTGTTGTTTTCTGTTGCTGTTGCCGTGTTTGTTCCTTGCAAACCACACGACTGTTATTAATGACATTATCTGACATGTTTGACTTAATGGGCCTCGGTGACTTGTCATCAGACCGCCCGGTGCTTTGCTTTGTCTAAGCTCCACAGTAGCTGTTAAAAGGGGGCCGTCCCACAACCACACAACTTATAACATCGCTCATCAAAACCATTAGTGGGTCGTCTTTTCAGGATGCACGCTGAGTAAACTCAGACACGACGACAGGAGCAGAGCCACGGCGGCAGTACAGACCCGCTAACATGGAGGAGATGGATATCAAAAACAAGCATTCTTTACCCTCTTAATAAAAGAGGAGTGTTGCACTTTAAGTTAAGTTGAAAGTTAATTTTGTCATCGTCCTGTATATGAGGAGATTACAGGACACAACACTTTAACTGACTTAAAATATGCATGACTTTAAGTGCATCTTTCAGTTTGAAGAACCAGACTTAATTAAACATTCCGTCAGCCGTCTGAGAATGCAGAAGCTTTATTTGACAAAAGGATTAGAACATATTAGGAATTTATCTAAATGTCCTTCAGCCAATTGGATCATTGTGTGACAGGGAATCCCTCAAAGCAAGAGGAGGAAGTTTAAGTGTGTTGCACATTTCTTCAACAAGGCAATTCCAGGTGCTTTACGAACATTAAAATCAATGTGAAAGGACCACATGCTAAATATTTACACTAAATAAAACATCATAGAAAGAGACGATTAAAACAAGTTGAAACAATTAAAAGAAGTTTTGTTGCAGCACAAGAAAAAGTATGCATGAACAGGTTCAGGTTAGATTACTGGACGATAAGAGATTTCTCTTGAATTGTTCTTCCTGCTTGGACTGTTGCAATCTGGATTCAAGATGATTCAAGAGTCACACCGGTTCTACAAGTATTATTGAGTGACAAGCTACGACTGGGATGTTCCTCTGAAAAATAAGTAATAAAAAATATGAATAATAGAATAAACCTTACATTTATCAAATATAAATATCCAGTACTAAAAAGGAATTAGGTTAAGATTGATTAAATGTTGTAATGAAGACATGAATCACAGTTTAACGCCTCTTGCGGTGATTCCCACCGTTGACGATCTCACACGGAGCAGATAAGGA
The DNA here is from genome assembly GCA_901007825.1 of Macroramphosus scolopax. Lineage (NCBI taxonomy): Eukaryota > Metazoa > Chordata > Actinopteri > Syngnathiformes > Centriscidae > Macroramphosus > Macroramphosus scolopax. Next base: position 28,079 of record CAAKHC010000091.1, read on the forward strand.
TGTTCTATCTCTTAAATGGAACAAGCACACTGCAATTAGGAAGCACAATAGGAACATCCTCCTCCACATGGAGGTGAAGAGTTACATCACCCAGGGGACGATGTGCAGCGGTCAAAAACAAGGCAGATAGTGCTGCAGCATTCACAGTGCAGGCCGTGCGACAGAGACACCGGCCTCGCTGTAAAAATAGGACATGATCATGTTAGAAATAATAAATCTGTGCTGGAGAATGTTTGGTATCTACTTTCAGACTGTGGGCGGTCCAGACTGCTTCTACTTTTGGTTAAATATTTCAACACACCAGAAAAGCTGGAAGTGTTTCAGTTCACTGAAATGCATTTTTGGAAGGGAAAACATTTCTCAATCTTTTCCACAGTAAGCTTTCCTGCCTGTGCCGATTTGGTAATCAGGCCGCGCTTATGGATAAATGGAAATGTAGCCTTCTCCTTCCCCGGGTTGGCAGCCATGTGCTGGCCTCCCTGTTTGCTTTTTCCTGGTTGCCTGTATCTGCTTAGAACAGGTGCCGGATCGCGTTCGGCTGCAGCATTCACAGCACAGGTACGGGTGGGAGGTCCTTGGCTGCTCGCGCAGTCCCCCAAGTTTTCCAGGGGTCCCCATCTGTGTCCCCACACATCCTCTGCCACATGGCACCTGTCCCTCGACGAGTCTGGTCCATTCTTCGTCCGGCGACGTACACGCCTGCCTGCCACCCCACACTCTGCCTGTTGTTGAGCCACAATGAGATGAAGAATAGCTGCACCCATAATCCCTTGCTGTGAGATGTGTGTGTGTTTTTTTTCCCCCTTCTTTTCCTCCTTTGGCCAGATTGAGGGCCAAGTACAAATTGTAAACAGGTTATTATGCTGCTGTAACACACTCCAATTGGAAATGCACTCCGGCAACATTTATGTGACTTACGTCTGAATCCATCCGTCAACATTTATTTGGTTTGAAGTTCGACGCATTTCCAGTGATGACAAACTGGTAATGAGTTTTCTACATCCATGGAAGAACAACTTTGCTCCTTTCATTTGCAAAACTTGTTTTTATTATCTAAATTATTGATTATTGGAAAAATGTAAAAGTTGTGTCTGCGTAGCAAAAAGCTTCAATGCATCATCAATGCATGTCCTTGCATGAAGGTTAAAAGGGAACCTCTGTCTCACACATTAATACGCCTTAGTCACGAAATTCAAATTAGCCTCTTCCTCTTGACCTACAGAGAATGTCCTGCACAACCGGTCGACTTCAAAATATGACGTGATTGGACGCTCCGTCGCTGGCGACACACAATGGACGCTGGACCAACCAGACAGTCGGCCTCCTCCGGGCCTCTGGAGGACACGATGTTTAAAGTGATCACTGCTTACCTCAATCCCAGCAGATGGATAATACTTTACACAGCTGTGCGGGCTCCGGCCCCGTCCACGCACACCCGGCCTCACGCCGTTACCTTGATAGTTGGCGTTGAGTTCGACCGCCAAGTTGTTTGTTTGGCCAAGGAAGTGACATGACGGCACAGAAGGAAATAGGAAACATAACAGACTACCTGACAGACTCATTCCACTGGCTTGACCTGAGACTGGAGCCGAGCCAACCAGCAATCAAAAGAAAAAACAAGAAGAGGATCTTGTGTTTGTTCAGCCTTATACCCTTATAGTCACACATGGTGTACATCTTGTGACCCTGCAAGTGTGTAAGAGATTTAATCAGCCACATATAGATATGGAATACCTCCTCACAGACGGAGGACGCATATGAGTCTGTTTGTTCACAACATTATTTCTTCCTTATTATTTCTGCTCATGTTGATTTATTCGCTAAAACAGCCGCGGCAGCTGTCTGTGGTTCTTCGGAAAAAGGCTTTAACTGAAGGTTATGATGACAAGTCAACTTCTGGGGAAGAGGAGTTTTTGAGTGTTTTGTGCTGACTTGCTGAGAAATGAATCATCACATGATGTAAAAGTCTCTGCAAATACGTCACCGTCTCACAGGAGCAATTTTGTAACTAGAAAAAAAACGAATGTTGTAGCTAATTGAAGAACAATCAGCGTGTAAACACTCCTGTCGTCTCTGGGTTTAGGTTCATGTGTGCAGTGTGATATTATGATGTCTGAGTCTTTGTCCTTGTGCATGTTACAATGTCCTACCCTGAGGGGATGCAAGTGATTGTTGAGACATTGCAGCGCGTCTTCACCAAGGGAGTCTGCAGCAGCACCCTGAGTTGACCCCGACAACTCCGGGCTGAAGTATTCTCTCACCCTGCATGCCTGGGGCACTACCTGCATCCCAAACACAGAGTATGGTCGCACTGAAAAAAGGAGCCTCCAAAGGAGGGTTGAACCCCCACAGACACGGAGGGTAATGATCTAACCCTGAAGAAATGAGCACCACGTCGCCCTGCTTCATACGCCGGGACATGATGAATGTTGTCATTCTGGTCAGTTACATCACTTTCATGGCGAACGTTACGAGCGTGTATGAAGAGCTGAATGTGGCTTCCATTAAAGTTCGTGTTTGTACTCGTGTGTTCACAGCAGAGGGCGTTTTCCTGATTCTGGTGTATGAAAACAGTTCGCTCATACGGTGCGCATTCCTGGGCCGTGTCTTCATGTGAAGGTACAAGGTCGACAAAGCCTCTCCTGCGAAACGTCGGGTAAGTAACGATGGGTAAGTGAGATGCTAATCAGCGCGCTGCGGTGTTTCCTCCCACTGGCTGAACAGAGGGTTCCCTTCCCTCTCGTTGGCTCTTTAATGCCGGGCCCAGCCAGGCCCAAACATCCTGATGGAGAGAGGCTTTTTCCCTTATCAGTCAGGAAACACTGCTCCTCCGCCACATCCTCTTTACAAGAAGCACGACTCAACCGTTCCCAAAAAAATGCAGGAAGACCAGCCAGACTCCAGGATTTGTCAAAAAGCCCCCCGAATTCCTTTTATCGAAAAAGAAAATTTCAAGAGAACAGAGAGGGTGAGAGGAGAGTGGAGACTAGAGAGGGGGGGGGGCACAGAAAACCAAGGAGGGTGTAAAACAGTCAACGAGGCGCTGGGATGTATTTTTTTTTATTTATTTTGCACAGATTATGAAAGGTCTGCATCAGCAAGATATAACACCGGGTGAGGGGGTGGGTAGGGAGGAGTGCTGGTTAGGGAGGGGGGGGGGGGGGGGGGGGGGGGGGGGCCAAAAAAG
>CAAKHC010000094.1:0-16848 GCA_901007825.1 Macroramphosus scolopax
CACCTGGTAAGCACAAGTAAAGAAAAGTGGTAGTTTTAACTCACCTACATGTCGTGCAGGCAGTCAAGTGCATCCCGACATCACTTACTGTAATTTACCTTCAATAATCAAGTAGCTGACAGCCCGTTTCTTCAAATACTGGACATACGGTGGAATAAGCTCCTGCAGGAACACCAGGTCAGGAGTGTATCTACATGAAAAGAAGATTAACACTTCAAATCTGCCTTTCATTGAGTTGTATGGAACATCAGTCAGTACCCTTGAGCAACAAACTGTATCTGTACTAGCAAAGCTGTGAACAGTTTATCAAATACTGCCAAATATAACATCAAGTGATACCTGCAAGAAGTATGAGCATATGAACATGGCTTACAAGGCTAAGTAGGAGCACAGGCCTCTTGCACGTTCTCCAAGATTGTCTTCATCAAGTCCGTCCACGTTCCAGGAGATCAGTGACAGTCTCTTGTCATCGTACTCTGAGAGCTTGCGTGAGGAGGAGGAAGAGGGACTGTCTTCAGTCAAATCTATGCTGAAATATTTCCAAAACAGTCAGTATGGTTAGAATTATTGACAGTTGGCTACGACATCCTTACACAATAACTTACACAGGACCATGAAAGACAAGACAAGATGGGTGTCACGGCAGCATGAGCAAATGGGCTGTAACATGAATTACCAAAACCATAAAGATGTATAAGTTCACCTACACCACAATAACCTAATATTTACAGACCGTACAATGGTAGAATTAATGTAGAGACTTACCAGGCCGCTGGAGGTTTTCCCTCAGCCTTCAGTCTCTTGGGTTGGGGAGTTTCCAGACCCTTTGGACTATTTCCCCTCTTTGGACTTTTTCCCCTCTTTGGACTTTTTCCCCTCTTTGGACTATTTTCTGTCGTTGGAGACCATTCTGCTTCAAACACTTTCTCTAAGTCAGCCTCAAAGAAAGAGTTCAGAGCTCTCTGGAAGCGGAGGAAAACCAATGAATTATTTTAGCATGCCATCATAGATAGCTAAAAATTGTGTGACATGTCAGAGGCCTGTCTGTTGTACAGCTAAAGTTACTGTACCTCCATCTGCCACTCATTCTCAGCCAGGTAGCATTGAGCCACGGCGCTGTCACTTCCCGCTAGCTCAGCAAACTCTTCGCAGAGACGAGCTCTGTTTTCTTCCACATTAGAAACTGACGGTTTGTCTGCGTCGGGTGTAGTAGCCATTTTATCTAGCCATGAACTCATAGAGCACCTCTAGGAAAATAAAGTTAGTGTAAACTGTTTTCTAGCAAAGCTTTGAACGATATCAGATGTGTACCAGTGAAAGACGTCCGGGTGATCTTTATTTATCTAGTGGAATGCATCTCACAGTACAGCAACTTACTGTTAAAAACTTAACTGCGAATTATTAGAACGTAAAAGATTTTTTTTGAAATGTCATTATATTTTGTCACAATTGTGTCGGTATTTGCTCTCTAAAGTTCACCTATATAATATATACACATATATTATGAGCCCAACCCAGCTATATATTTGTATGTCTTCCGGACGATTTTTGAAACGCACCGATTTCCGGTGTGACGTTTGGAGAAGTTTGACATTGGCCTATTTATTTCAGTTAAACATGGTTTCGTTGTCTTTAAACTCGTTAAAACATATAATGAGAACAATGGTAGATAACCCGGGCTTCGACAGAGTTCTTAGCAAGGTAACGACACACATTCTGTGACATTTCTTGACCGTTTCGAGGTTCATGTCGGTGGCTCAGTAACGTCCACACCGTAGCACTGTCAAAGAAAGCTGCATTATGTATTTCAGGTGGACGTTTTGTCTGCCAGCCCGGGGAAAGTGGTGTGTGCGATGCGGGTCGAAGAAGAGCACACCAACAAAGGTGGGACGCTGCACGGTGGGCTGACAGCCACTCTGGTCGATGTGATCTCCACCATGGCCATCATGTACAGTGAGAGAGGGGCACCGGGAGTCAGCGTTGATATGAACATAACGTGAGTCCACTAACCGTGTTCACCCTTAAAATGTGCATAACTATTCACCTCCGCTCACCGAAAGTGTCTGCATCAGCTGTGGATTAACATATTGAAATAAAAACGTGTAACATAAGAAATCAGTTTCTAACCATCTAGTAAAAAAAAAATTAATTCACATTCACATGTCTTAGTCAAATTTAATTTCATATTTCAAAAATATTCATATCTAAAATATGCCAGGCATGGCTGTAGATAGGATTTTAGAAAATGATTAGGTCACTTGTCTTTATTTTATGTTATTTACATTATATCATTTTTTTTACATTCTCTGGAGATTAAACTGTGATTTCAAAGTTTTCCTAATAAGCCGAATTTTATTTGTTGATTACCGTCTATCATTTCGGGTCCGCAGGAACTCTGAAAATGTGTCATGTTTTGCCTAAAGGAGTAGACTAAAATGAACCCCATAAGTATGGATGGCTTTGGAAAACATTCAACTGTCTTACAGATACCTGAATGCTGCCAAGATGGGAGAAGACGTACTCATCACTGCTCAAGTACTGAAGCAAGGACGGACACTGGCGTTTGCCACAGTCGACCTCACCAGCAAGGCCACAGGGAAGGTCATAGCACAAGGAAGACACACCAAGCACCTTGGCAGTAGCTAAACTCTGCAATTTGTCCCTTTCTGTAAATCACATGAGCCTCATACTGTACAGTAAACAACACACTCTTGAGTGAAGATGCCAATTAACCTTTGCTTGTAAATAGTTTGCATAATGTAGTGGTGGGTGCACAAATCCTACTCACAGCTTGATAGTTAATGATCTGTGTTGTTACCACTGCATCTGTGATTCATGCACATGCAATAAAAGAAGTGGACCAGAGTTCTGCTTTCAGAATTTGCACTGTATTGGTATATGCTCAGCAGTATTGATTTGAGAATCATCAACAGAAAAAACAAGTTACAAGCCTTTTACCTTCTCAACTGAACACACAGAATGAACAAGGCAAAATTGTATGTATTCTTTGACAAGCAAGCCTGCAAAACCCAATTTTAATTTGAAGAGCGTGGCAGCAAATCATCTTAATTTTAGTAGGTCAAATTACACAAAAAATAAGTTAGCTCTCAGCAACTTGTTAGGTACATTAACTTCAAACAAAAGATTCACCATTTCAATTTCTCATCAACCCATAACCCAAATAAAACAAGACAAAACAGATTTCAGTAGCTTAAATGAATAGTGCATGAACGGCTTGAACGGTGACAATGGCCTTCAACATCAAACCAACGTGTGTCAACTTTGTGTACCATGCCTCTCAAGTCACTCAAGGTTTTTAGCAAAGGCCTGCCTAGCATTTTTCAGGAGCGCAAATGACACCAAAACATTATTTTAAAGTCCAGCAAAAAACTAAGGCGTTTTATAAGAAGCAATACCTACACCATGTGATTTGACATATATTGTTCTTCTTATCTTTGCTTATGCAGGTGATTTAACACCTATTCAAAACTGTCCTTGGTCAAAAGGTTGTGTAAAGTTGTTCTAGAAACCCCAATGACATTACAAACAATCTTTTACAATCCTTTCTTATGACAACAAGGATGTATAACACGTCCATCTGAGAACCACCGTGAAGACCTGTGTTTTTTTGTTCCTGTTCTGATGCAACATAAAGAGTTCCTTCAATGACCGCTGCTGTTGACAGTGTGGCTCCAAGAGAACAACCAACCACTCAAAATCAATGTTCGTGCAGGTTCAAATAAAAATGAATGAGTAGGTTGAAGGGAATGAAGAGGGAGTAAAATAAAAAAATAAAAAAGTGGGGAACCAATCCAAAAATGGCAGAGAGAAGAGGAGGAACATTGGGAGTGTGAGGAAAGCAAGGATGGGAACTGAATCAGCTTAAGGTCAAGGAGGGGAGAACGAAGTAGGTAACAAAAAAAGGAGAGATCCAAGCACAAGTTCAAATCTTTTAAAAGGAAACAGGTGGAGGTGAGTACATCATTTTGCTTCTGAAGGCTTAGGCAGGAAGGAGGGGAAGGACTTTTCCCTATGTGGCTGGGTGGAACAGGAAGCCTTAATCAGGCATGTAGGGGCGGAGGTGATCCTCGATGTCTCCAACACCCCAGCAGGTCAGCTGGTCCTGGGGTAAGTACAGGCAGAGGCTGCACAACTTGAAAACAGTGGCCTTGGTTTTTGGAGTCTGCAAAAGATTCAATAGAGCATTATCATTGTTGGTGGCCGTATGGATTTTTTACCTTCTGTTCAGGATGTGTAAGATTATAAAACAGTTGTTAGCGCCAAATTTGAAAGAGCTTCATGACTCACCTGTAAGTGGTGTCTATCCATGAAGAGAAATACAGACTGAGTTGGGTTGTTCATGACCATTCCCGCCTTGTCTTTCCGACCCAGAGCATGCAAGCACTGCTTCTCGTAGTCCCCATGATGAAATTCAAACTTTGCCTATAGAGCAGAGGATTAACATGAGCTGAAAGTACATTTTGACTCATCAGGTGACATAAACAACATTTTAAATATCAAACATTTACAGGATGCAGATCCAAGAAAGCGCCTAACTCTGACCTGAACAGGCCTAAAAGGTTCGTCATCAGCCCCCTTCCATCTGGAGAATAGCAGACAGACAACCTTCTCAATGTCGTTGCGCGGCCAAAGGATGAAGTCCATCTCCTGTGTACATCCTATCACATCCTATGAGAAAAAAAGAACAATGTATTAATACATACTAGTGGAGTTGTTTTTTTTTCAAACCGTCCCCTCCTAGGACAGCTCCCCAACTTACCCTTCGCATAGACTGGTATCGGGGCGCGTGTAGTTGCACGACATCTTTTTGCAGGAGTTCTATTGAACTCTCTAGAGAGTAGCTGGAATCCCGCACACCTCGTAAGATGTTTTCTTCATAGTTGTTGGTCATCACTGGCACCACTTCAGCTACCTCAAAAAGTGCTGACTTCTTCTTCTGGAATTACAAAAAAAAGAAAACATTTATTCATTTTGGCTTTGTCATGTAATGAGGAACAAATTTGTATTTGTATTCTTAAATTATTCAAACCTTTTCTTTGAAAACGAAGGCTATATAAATCTTGAAGTCAAACTGATCAGCCAAAGATTCCCTTTTCTTCCGTAGCTGAGCTCGAAGTCGATTTCTTGTTTGATTTCTTCGTGAAGTTGGGTCCCCCATGGTTAGATTTGGATGATAGCGTCTGCTCGCTTGCAGAATATTTGTACCACACTCTCTTATTTATACGTTGGATAAAGGATGGAGCTAGCTACCCTTTTGCATTAACAACACATCAAACAACTCTAGATCTGTGAAATACCTGGTAACTACCAACTGAAGAGGTCAACAAACCAAAAACAAAACTAAGTCATTTTAATTTTTGTAAAAGGGCAGTGTTGAAGGAGGGGATTGATTCACAAGCTAAGGCTACATCTCCTTATCACTTGTTCAAAAATCCATGTTTTTAAGACATAACTAAAGCCAAATGAGTTCGTTTTCAACCTGACATAACCAGGATTACAACGGATATGTAAACGAAAGAGCAACTCAAATTTGGCTGATATTTTCTCTGTAAATTCACTGAAATTTACAGCTATAACAGCTAAAACCCATTGCGGCAATATATTTTTGCTATTGGAAATTGAGGACCACAGAGACTAACAGGAAGACAAATCTATTATTTGGGTTGTTTCAAAGTCCCTCATCCATGGCTGTGTGTTTGTGTGTATTTCTCTGTAGAGGCTGCGTTATGTGCGTGTTACAGACAGACTGGGTATACAGACGAACATGGCAGATAAATACAGATGCCAGGAGATGTTGGCACCGGGGAACATCGAAGGCTACTGCGAAAGTAACTTGACATTTCCTCGACTTTTACTGCCACTCATTTGGCACACGGCCTGCGCTGCTGCTGCCACTGTTGATAGTCATGATGCGGGCGTATTTTTAGCACACTAGCTAAGGTGAGCTAGCAAGCTAATCTAGGCTTTTACTTCCGACACTAGCTAGTAGTGAACCGACTACACTGCTACATCTTATCTTCTGGCTGATTAGCTTCACTGAGGCCTATGTGTGGTTGGCTAGCTAGCGTACAGTCATCTTTCCACTTCTTTACATGTTCTAGCCAGTTTCAATATGACTGCCAGTGCTGTAAGAGTCAAGAGACCTGCAGGCTTCGCTGACTAACTGGTTTTGCTTGAGCTCAGCATTTTAGCTATGTAGCATTTGCTTCATTCGTGTCTTGTCAGCAACTTCAACGACCAAAAATCAGCCAGGGAATCAGCAGCCAACCAACGACGAACGCAGAATGGCCAAGGACACGTTAGCTGAACAAAATCTCCCCTTTGAAAGCCGGAAGTTTCGAGGTGTTTGCTGCGCTTGTTTTCCTTCTCTTCTTTTCTTCAGTCGTCACAAGCTCCGACTCGCCCTGCCGCATGCCATGTCAAGATAAATCGACAATCCAGCTGGAATCCCCCGTTCTTTCAGTCGACGTGTGGCGTGTTCTGTCTCCCGGCGGGCCCATATTTAACGGCGTGTCGTCCAGCGGTTTTTCCGTTTGGTTTCCTTGCGTGTTTTCGAGCAGCTACTAATGGCACACAAAAGCTTGTCGATCCACAGCCTCCCCAAAATGGCTGCACAGACAACTACCAAGATGTGACGTGTGATGACATGTGACCGCGCGAGGTAAAAAACAACCCACAAACAGATGAGTGGCGTCTGTACCACGTGACGCGTGGGGCGTATTTAACTCACTGGCGCGAGATTCTCATATAGAGAAAACACGAGCAATACGTTGAATAGCGATACTGGTAAGTTGATTAAACGACCTTCGATAAATGTTTAACTTGTTATAACTCCTGCTCCTCGTCGGGTATTGCTAACATCGTCAGTCTTTGTGTTAGCCGAGCTCCCTTAAAACGCTTATTTTTAGCGGTTACTTTTGACCTGTCCTTCGTTGGCCAGCCACCCAGTATCGTATGTTAGCTCGTAGGTTAGCCTGTGTATTCTACTCGGCAGACGCTAATCGTAGGTGGCTTTTCTCAAACTTTCCTAGTCCATTTCCATGTGCGCTAACATTATGCCATTCGTCTAACCACCAGGTCCGAGGAAGAAAATGAGTTTCATTGGGAAAGTAAAACACAACCAGATGCGGTCCAATGAGAATGTTGAGGTGAGTAACAAATTCAATTTAAGGTATTAAGGCCTAGGTTTTCATGGTAATGCTGAAGTAGAAATTCCTCCCTTCACGAAGATAATTTATTATGACCGTTGTCTTCTTAATTTATATAAATTGGGGGTGAGAAAACATTGGTGACACCTCAGTATAACACAGCACAGTTGATACCACAATAAATTATATCCTCCAAAATTACTTAAATTATTTCATCCTTCTGGTATACAACAATACCAGCTGGTAGATCTAAAACCATGAATGGAAGATTGGTAGGAGTTGCATCTGTAAATGGAGCACCTAATCATTTAAACATTTTAGTTTGATGAAAACTGCTAGCTAAAATGTTATGATGTAAATGATAGGCCGTGCTGGAGGTTAACTCCAGTAGAGTTTTCACAGCAGCTGGTAACATGACATGTCGCAGTAGGTGTAAATGATTGAATTAAATAACTGCTGGATTCAATTCAGCTGCTTCAGATTGGAATTGTGCAAGCTGACTGACGGGGACACTTGACTATTAGTGATTAAGATTTGCTTAGAAGAGCAAAGGTGTTAAAAGTTGCAATAACACATTGCTTTGTCTTTTCTCAAGCAATGAGTTATTGCAACTTTTAACACCTTTGCTCTAGATGTGCCATGTTGCTTGTCTCCTGCTGTTTAGACAAACATTGTGTGGACATCTGCGTAGCTCTAGTAGTTTCAGACATGGTCTCACCCTACATCTCACAATGGCCGTGTAGGCAAAGTACAGTGTTGCAAAGTTAGAGCCAAACATTAAAAGTTTCCTTGTTGACGAGGCACTTTCCCACGGCTGTTGAAAGATTGTTAGCCCTGTTCCCACACCTGTGGGCTTGTTGCACACGGCAGCCTTGCTAAGCCACTTAACTTATGACCTCTCATGGTGACAGTGTAACTAAAGCTGTTTTTTTCTTTTTTTTAAACTGTTCAGTTTCCTATGTGACTTGAGTTTCAATGCTCATCTGTTCCATTGTTTTGGCTGGATCTAAACTTGTGTCACATTTATAACTCTGCTTTCAGAACTTTTTCACACCATCTCAAAAGGCAATGGGACCTCCCAGGCAAACCCTTCAGGTCCTCCAACAGTCAGCTGTAAACAAAGATTTGGGAAAGTCAACTCAGGTATGTTTGTTGCATGAATTCCTTCATTTATGTAGCTCTGCAACTTTTGCAAAAAAAAAAAAACGTACGCAAATGAAAAGTCCATTGAGATTCCTGATCACTCAGGAAGAAACATTCAACTATTGTATGTCCAACCAACAGCCAAAAATCAGTTAGCTGTCACATGACGGACGCTGAGAATTTTCATATTTGAGGTGGAACAAAAGAATTGATGGAATTTGCTTTGAAAATGTGAACAACCAGAATTGACACAGCTGTACATGTAAAGATCAAGCTGGTTGTAGACACTACTCCAATGACCGACACAATCTCCAGCAGTGGTTTTTATATGAGAAACGTGACTCTAAAAGCTCTTGTCTCTCTGTAGGTCATTCCCAAACGGAAGCAGTGGAGTGCAGAACAAACTAGAGGTCCAAAGAGGGTGAAGGTAGAAGTCAAATCCACACAAACTGAAAGCTCTCTGCCTTTGGGAGATGGCATGTCCACTGAAGCATATGAACTTATGGTCAAAGGTGGGTAGACATTGGCAGCATTGCAAGAACCATTTGTAGAATCTACCCCAAAAACACTTCACTTAAATTGTGCCTTAACATTCTGTTATAGAAACTCCACCTTCCTCTTACTGGAAAGAGGTAGCAGAGGAGCGACGGAAGGCCTTGTACAAGGTTCTGCAGGAGAACGAGAAGGTTAGTTAATCACTAAAAGAAGGCTAATGTTTACCTTTTCATTTGAGCCGTTCCCACGCTTGCAGGGAGTGTATCAACCTCCGTTGACTCCAGTCCATCTGGCAGATTTTCAATTAACACGGCACCTGAATACATTTGAGATCTGCAAGTTTGCCTGACGATGAGTTTCCAACAGCTGTAATTGAATATTTAGTGATGGTGATGTGGTTGAGGTGTTGAAGGCTGTTTAAGAATGGTTGAGTATGTTCATTGTGCCTTTGCTTTGAGCTCGGTGTCTGAAATACCTTTTTTTTTTTTTTTTTTTTTTTTTTTTTTTTTTTTTTTTTTCAATCACAGTTGCACAAAGACATTGAGAGCAAAGATGAACAGATAACAGAGCTTACAAGTGAAAATGAAGAACTACAAGAGTTGGCACAACACGTACAGTACATGGCTGATATGATTGAGGTACGTTCATTCAGGTTGCCATCTAATAACACAATGTTGTTGTAACTGACGTGTTGGAGTCAGCATCGGTCTGTTTATGTTGAGTGGTAGTCTTATATTTGTTCAAATACAGTGCCGCTCTCATGAGGATACATTTTCTTTTCTCAGAGGCTGACTGGGAAGAGTCCAGGCAATCTAGAGGAAATCAGGGACATCGCCCTGGACGTGGCAGAGGATGAGCTTGAGGAAGACCTCAGCGAGATTACCCTTAGTGAAGAGGAGGATGATGATGAAGAGGCAGATCAGATTGAGAAAGAAGACTCGGATTGCAGTCAAAGTGGCTCAGAGGAAGAAGAAACTTCAGACCACGAACAAGAAGCACCAAAGGAACAGGACTAGCTGCCATGACTCTGGCATGTTATGAGATGTGTGTGAGATTGTCTACTTCTACAGCAAGTTAACGTCCAGTCCAGCAGTTGGCTTCTGTTAACATTTCAACATTCTTCACTGTATGCATTCCTCCTTAGTTTTTTTTTTTTTTTTTTTTTTTAAGTTTCCAGTTAGTCAAAACAAAGTATTGTCATGAATAACACAGGTTTAATGGAAGTGCTTGTTTGGTTCATTTAGATTAATGACAAGATGGTATTTCCTTACTGTGACAAGTCAAAATATTTGCTCGGGGAAAAAGCTCTATTGAGGCATTTATGCTCTAATGGACGACACATTCACTGCCAGATGTGGCCCAGAGAATTACCTCATTTTAATCATTCTTTGTAAAATTATCCAGTTGTGGCCCGCTTGTGTACATGTGTAAAATAAACTTTTTTTTTAAAAAAAATGCATTTTGTCGGACTTGTACTAAACTCAACCACTGCAATCAAATACGTGACATGGGGAAACTTGGTTCAGTATTTGCTTTTGTCTCCAGTCTCTCCATAAAGCTAGTTGGTTCCAGGGTGCAAGTGAGAGATGGCTTATACTTGGTCACACAGCAAATGACTTAGCATCAGTCAAAAACACTTAATCACAATCTCATGAATTTATTATTTATGGCTGTGCAACAATGAGTGATAGCTATGAAAATGATTGCAATATGTAGCTGTGAAGGCAAGAAATCTCTGCAGCGCAGATATTAAATGGTAATTGACTCATTTTGACTGAAACATTGCATGTTTGCCATATTGGGATTTCAATTATTGGACAATCTTTGGTAACTGATTATCTACAGTGTAAATCTGATCCACAAAGTCAAATTACGTACATTTAGAAAAAACCCTCCACAAAATTTTAATTATGCAAAAATAAACTTTATTGCAACCGTTGAGCAGAGGAAATACTGCTACCCACAATAGAAATGCAACTAAAAGGATCAGTACTGGAGCTGTTGACCACAGAGACGGATAAAATAAAATGTCTAGCAAATTGCAAGTTATTCATAAAACCAATCCCTAAATAATGTGCACATTTTTGCCATCTTGTACTTTGTGGGGATTATTGAACTTATAACACTGGTCAACTGCAAATGTTTGTAAAAAGAAAGTAGCTCACTCAAAAGCAAATGAACCGACACTGAATGACAAAATACTGAACCGCTATTCACAGAAGGGAAATTACTGTTACTTCAAATGAGGACCAGGTTCTGCAAAACAAAAAGTATAGAAAAAAACACCATCTTTAGCTTTTAGTAACAACTTCACACATTTAGATTTTATAATACAAAAGAAAAAAATACATTTCATAAAAATATTACCATTATTTTTCATTAATATGGCTTTTTAGCAGAGCAGTTGGAACCAAATGCAACAAGATTCATTGAATTTGGATTTGTCTTATTTTGAAGTTGTGCTTCTTCAGGTGCGTGGGACGATTCGGGCCAAAATATTGTTTTGAAGATACATTCTCTTTGATGAATTATGAGCTCTTAGTAAGAAGACAATTTAAAAATTAAATTTTCCTTTGGTTACAGTAAGTCTCTTATCTAATAAAGTAACATTTCTAATATATAACGTCCCGTTACATTTGGGACCTTTTTAAAGAAATCTATAAGCAAATCTTAATCTTCAAATAATAATCAATCTACTATAATTCATTCAAAATAAACTCCAATTAAAGTTAATCATGGTAATAACACAGAGGCCTTTTTTTTAAAATGATAAAGAATATTGCAAATATTAGACCTGATCCAAAATAGAACATAAATATACAGTTCATTTACAAAACAATGTCATCTGCACTATTACAGTTTAACTCCAGAGATTATTAGAAACACAAGGAGTGAATAATAAATAAGATGAGTGAATAAATGGGGGTTTTGTCGTCCTCGTGCGTTTGCACCGTGACTCAGTAGTACAGTTCCGATGAGAAAAGTTTGAGTTAACTTTAGTTAGGGATGCAAACCCGAGAAAAACAGACGACTTCATCCTGAAGCTTCTCGTGATAAAACGCTGTCCGAGGCCAGGCCCCTTCTCAGTCTGAAGGATCATCCTATCTGTACACGTATTGACATTGAGAGTGCATTCTCACACGTTGAATTATTTATTGCCCTCTACTGGCTTCGTACCTGGTAAGAAAAATACACGAGTGTATTGGTGAAACCCGCCTGCTCGACCACGTCAAGGCTCAAAAGGTCAAAGTGGTCACTCCGACGCAACACCAAGCCACATATGTACAGAAGAATTGCACTTGTTAAACTGCAAATGTAAGAAAACGTAGCGGGTGAGTAAACCTGGGACGCTGTGCTCACCTGCTTCACCTCCACCCTTGTGTGTTTGCATTTCCTCCATCACAACTGAGGTGTAAAACTGCTGACGACTTCACTGCTCCTCACTTTTTTCTAAGAAGCCATTCTGAACATCGACGGTCCTCCCGTCAATGGTCCTCCCTGCCACGAAACATCTTTCAAACATACAAGAATCCCTGAAAATCAAAATGGAACGTGCTAGAAAACTGAACTTAAATATACATTTTTTGAATACAACCACATACGATACACTGGCCGTGTACAATATGCTCTATTTAAATGCCATACGACAGTGCAAATTCTCTTGAGATCGCCAGCAAATCTTTTTTTTCCTATGCACCCTAACACGAAAGTAGAAACATGTGTTAAACATACAAAGATTAGAAGTTGAGTGAGAAGGATTAATCAGTGGATTGGTGATACAAAGTCTTGTGTGCAGTGGTGGTCCGCTTGTTGTGTGAAGTCTTTGGAGCAGCGTTCAGAGTGTCCAGTCTAATTTGTGCTCTCCAGTTAAACCCAACATGACCGCTCAGTCTGGCTCAGAGAGCAGCAGGGGGACGGGGGGGCGAGGAGTGTGTGTGTGTGTGTGTCCAGGAGGGGTGTGTGTTTTGTGTTTAAGACAGTTTGTCTGGCGTTAGTTCCTTACAGGAGGCAGTGTCAGTGAACAGTGATTAAATGTGGCGGTGATCCTCGAAGTCTGCGCCAGTGGTCAACATCCTTTAAGGAGATCAATAAACTGATCGGTTATTAGCAGCCCTGTCGGGTGTGCAGGAACGGGTGGCTGAGAGAAATGAACTGGGATGCTTTCAACGGCACGACGGGCTCAGAAGGCAGTGGTGACGGCGTTGGTTCGACGCAAGCCCAACCGGATCATTTCCCCCGGCACCGTGTCCAGCTGCTCGTACGCCAGCCGGCCCTCCTCACCTGGAACAAACACAGTGTTACCTTGACACAGTGATCACTTCTCCCCCTGCGGCCGCTTGGAAATGGGGGGGATGCATGAGCCCTGTATTCCATATTGCGGCAGCATGAGGAAGCAGCAGCCCACAACGTAGGAAACTCTGCTTCAGCAGAGCTTGATGACCATTTAGTTGCTATTTTATGTTTGCGAGGTGAATGAACTGCAGGAATAAAAGCTGACTTGTAGATTAAGTTAATACGGAACATTTCATAAATCTGTCACTCACCGAATGTGAGCAGGGTTTCTATGGCAACGTGGCGGAGCTCCTCATCAGCTGAATCGCACAACGCAACCACTGCTTTGATACTCTCGACGGCCTGCGGACAGACAGACGGAACACGTTGCTGAAGACGGTGAATCACACAGATATCAGAACAAATCCAGTGGTTTGGTCCCATCTGGAGGGGTTTTATGACAAGGACTGCAACCAGCCACCAGGGGGCGATCAATATGTTGTTGACTTATGGTGAGCTTCACAGTGTCCATCTCTCTCAAGACATTTCAGCCTAACGGGACGCACATACATCAGTATCCGACCCCGACAGTGGGCACTGACCTGGAGACAGCTGAGAGCCGAACAAGCTGCCCTCTGGCTCTGAACTCCGGCCTCTGACAGCGCCTGGGTGTAGCACTCCACCGCCTGCAGACATTCACATGGAGCTTATAAAATCTGACGAGAATATTTAAATCGGTGTTTGCCTCCATGCAGCCACATGACTGGGACACATCTCCTTTCATCGGCATGACTCACCCTCGTCCTTAAGTGGCTGTGTGACGCTGCGGAGGAGAGGTAGGCAGCTGTCGCCTTGTTCACCTGAGGATCCTCTGCAGTGAGGAGGGAAGCCAGGGCTCTGAGGGTGCTGTTCTTAGGCCACAAGGACGACAGGGGCACCTCCTCCAGCTCCGCTAGACACAGAGAATAATCCCCACTGGACAGAGCCTCTGCAAACACCTCTGAACATGAGAGCAGACACACAAGTCGAAGGTTAAGACCATGCAGATGGGGATTCAAATTAATCTGAAGAGAAAACCTTTGATTGCATGGGGACATGGAAATGGATTTCAATCAAGAAAAGGCGGATATAATAAGCCTTCTCTATAGGGCATCACTTCATCTCAGATCAGATCCTCTCAGATCATCCTTAATTAAAAGTTGTAATGCAACCTGCTGCTTTGCTCATCAGCTTCACTGAAATATACTGTTTTACGATGCATCCTAGATGTTTGTCCAGCGTCTACGTGTATACACAGTAGAGCAGTTAGGATTTATTAGCTAATGTTAATTTCCTCTGCAAACTCAGAGCCTCTGTAGAGGGCAGAACTCCGCTGGAGCAGTCGATCCTCACCCTCTCTGGCCAGGTGCAGCAGGTGCGTCTCCATGTCTTGTACTTCGTGTCGTACGATGTAGCTGTGGAACTGAAACACTGTCAGGACGTCTTGGCAGAGAGCGGGGGCGGGGGCGTTGTTTGAAGCTACCAGGTCGCTCCTGTCCACCATCTCACCCACAACCAAGCTGATCACTGGAGAGGGAGAAAGGAGGGAATAGAGTGTGAAAACACACAGCTAGACTAAAGACGACTACAGAAATCTGAAAAATGTCTGCCAACCTGTGTCGGCGCTGTGCGGGGGCGTCTCCTGCAGCACTGCTGTGTAGCGCTCGTTCATGTGGTCGAACACTCTGTCCAGTGTGGTGTGGAAAAGACCTGCAGACCCGCTGCACTCCGACCACAGAGTCATCAGCCCCTGGCGCTCTGCAAGGCCCGGCAGAACTGAGAGAGGGAAGACAGGACATCAGGAACAAGTTCGGTGGAACAAGCAGATCAAGCTCTTCCCTTGTAATACTCACCGTCAGCAGCTGATGTAGCTGCTCCCAGTCGGTCCACGCTGATCTCTGCCAGCTCCTCCAGCAGCTGAGACTGACCCGACAGTTTGAGGAGGAGGCTGCGACGCTGCCACACACTCACCCCGCTGGTCAACAACTGCCAAGACAGCCACAAACACAAATTACAAACAGGTCTGTTTAATGCTGCGGATATCAAATCACCTATAACATGCGACCATCATGTGACCAGAAGGAGCTCTACCTGTATGAGGTGATTGCAGTACTGCAGGTGAATGACGATCGCCACGTCCAGGTTCTCGTTGCCTGTGGTAAGCGGCAGGGGGCTGCCCGCCACGCTGTTCCCCACTCCCGTGTCCTCTGTCAGGGCTTCGCTCAGGTGGCCTCTCGCCTCTGGATGCTGACCACTAAGATGCACATACCCAGAGTCACCAACAGGTGGCAGCAGATACACAGAGCATCAGTTTACTGTGGTTAACATGGCTTTGTCAATGTCCCTCTTTCCTCCTCTCACCTGATCCTCTCCCCGTCCGTGTCAAATAGAGGTGACCTCTGCGGGGGAATGCTGATGACGCCGTTGTCGTCTCCGGTATCCTCGTCGTCAAAGTCTGAGGTGTTGAGGAAGTCGAAGCTCTCCAGTGCACTCTCCACCGTCAGACTGAGGCTGGACGATCGGCTCCTGTGACCCGGGAGACGACACTACAGAGAGGAGACAGTGATCGTGTTTTATATTCCCCAACATGCATGCTCCTATACACACACTATTTATTGAACTCAATGAAGTCATTTCCTCACCTTGAGTAAGTCCTCCAGGCGCATGACTTCCTGCTCCAGGTCCTGCAGTTCTCGACAGCGGTGAGTCAGTGCCTCCAGCTCCATCAGCAGGCTGTGGATCGCCTCCTCTAGGCTGCTGTCCAGGAAGGCCCTGCTTCCCTCTCCAGCCCAGCTCAGGCTCCCTCCGCCTTCTTTGGAGATGCCACACTGCGGTTCGAGTTCTGAAGAGGTCAGCCTCCTCACCAGTTGTCTTGTCACGCTGCCCCCCTCCTCTGTGTCCAGCTCCACAGGCTTTAGTTCATCAGCGTGGTCCAAGAAAACGTCCTCTGGGGCCACCGTGGACAGGTTGCCTTCAGAGCACAAGGACGGGGCAGCTGAACAGTTGGAGCCGGAGTTCCGCTGGGACTCTGTGCGCTCCCATTCTGAATCCTCCGTCCCCTCTGCTTCATCACTCGCAAGGCTGGCGCTCGTCCCGCTGTCCCCGCTTCCTCTACTGCCTGTATCCCCATCTTCTTCCTCTTCCTCCTCTACCAACTGTTCCTCTGCGATGGAACCCTCTCTTGTCGGGAGGATTTGTGAAGGTAATACGTCTGTTTCTGGGGGAGTGACGGTGATCTCGGGGTTCGAGTGGCCGGGGGAGTGGGAGCTGAGCGCCGGGCTCGGGCTGGTCGTGGAACCGGAGGTGTCGGAGAAGGTGAAGGAGAGACGCTTGCACTCGGCCATGCCGCAGCCGCCATTTTCAAAGACATCATCTGGTAACGTGGACTGAAAGTGAAGACGGGAGTAAATATGCATCGCACAGAAACACAGAACACTCAGATGACACGGATGAAATCAATGCACGGAAGACAAAAGAGGTTTGAGAACGATCTCTCCAGTGGAGACTGTTTTCTCTGAATTCTTACAAACAGTTCTGCACAACCAATTTAACTCTGAGAAGATAACACAGAATGCTTAAAGCATGCCATGCAAATCAACATGCAAACAGCCACACGTGGCGTTTTGCAGCCAACAGAAAACGACTGCAGAAAACCAAGTGTGTCCCTGCCCACAGAGGAGTGAATCCCCACCATGCCAGTGAGTTACGGGGGGGGGGGGGGGGAAAAAAG
>CAAKHC010000095.1:2400-25388 GCA_901007825.1 Macroramphosus scolopax
ATTGTTTTTTTTTTTTTTTTTTTTTTTTTCATATTTTTATGAGACATTGAAGATGATGATGATGATGATGCTACACTTCTCCAAGAGGTGACCTTTTTTTTTTTTTTTTTTTTTTCCTTCAACTGAACATTGATGCTGACTGTTATTTCACTGCAATGCTGCCTAGAGTTTTTGTATAATATTAATATCAATATTAATTAAATTGTAAAAAAAAAAAAAAAAGTTGAGGTTAAAGATATATATAAAGGCGTGAACTCAGCTTTTTTTGGAATACATAGTATTGTAGAAATAAACAAATCTGTACGTTTTATTTATTATTTTAACGATTGTGAGTATAGAGCATTACGGAAAGAGAATAGCAGAGTATACCAGAAAAAAAAATATGGGAGATGTCTACTTGAATATTTCTAAAAATGGCAAAAAAACAAATAAACAAATAAAAAAACATATCAGTGTACATGTTATGGTTACACGTTTTAGCAATAAAGCCTATCTTTTCAACATGTGTTAGTGTCGAGCCATGTTGCTTTCAATGAGTGTCCATATCCAGGGGGGCGTGTACACTGTAAAAACATCTGAATATGTTGTGTGAGAATCTTTCCAAGCAAAAGAGTAGCCGAGATTATCCCCACCAGAGGAGGAGATTCTACAAACAGACGTTTGATTAAAAAAAAAGTGTTTTTGAACTGAAAGAAAAGTGTTATTGTTTTATGAAAAGGTTCAGCCTGGTGTTTTTTTTCAGTGCAGCCTGGCTGTCTCCGGAGTGGAGTGGAGTTACTAACTGCACAGTAAGTCCAAGCTCCAGTGACTTTGTGTGGACTGCCTGACGCTCCGCGCCGTCACAGTGATTTTAGAAAGAGCTGATTTACTACGCTGCGTAATGCGCAACACATACCTCGAGCGCCTCCACGGAACTGGCATCCATTTGTCTCAGCCAGAGCAGGAGGAGAGGTCGCACTCATGCATCTGCCCTGTCTCCTCGTTTCACGGCTTCCGAGGTGTTAACATAATGGGTAAAATATGATTCAGACATTTCAAAACAGTGTCAGATGGTTAACTGGTGAGCGCGAGCCAGGGGCGTCTGGGGTCTGCGCCTTTCGCTCTGGAAGCTCCACACAAGTTCCACTGAGGTATTTGTATAGAGGTGGAATGGAGCAGACCGGCGCCTATTCAAGTCTGACCGCCCTGGAGAGAGAAAAAAAACAAAGCCTATAAAACAATGGTCAACTGTTTTTCACGTTAGCAGACTATTAATTGGTCTGCGAGTTAAAGAGATATGGCCAATTAAAGGCGCTGGAGACGCGCAGGGAAATGAAGTCTTATTCTGTAAGTATGAGGGGTTTTATAGTGTTTATATTATTCTTTAAATACAACAAACGACCTAAATAGAGCCATGACTAAATGTCTAAGGACTGCTTGTGTATTATTTCCACTGGGCGCATCTTGTGTGTGTTAAAGCTTGTGGGCAGAGTTGGATTTGACACTTGCCGCCCAGTTATTGTGACAGAACCATTGAAGGGATTTGAGCAAAAGGAGAAGAACGGCAGCATGCCAGCGGAGGAGGAGGAGGAGGAGGAGGAGGAGGAAGAGAAGGAGCAGGAGGGGGCTGCTTTCCTTACTGTCAGCTTCTTTCTTGATGATGTCTCGGGGTTTTCAGAAACTGCGTCTCTGACTCGACGGCGCCACTCAGCCGCCCCCTCTCGACTGCGCAGAATGAGGCACTTTGGGAAACAGTAACCCTTTCAGGCTCTGCCCGGAGAGTATTTTAGAAGCGTGTGAAAGGCAATATGCCGCCCTGGCTCCAGCCAGTTAGGTGCGCACCTTTTAGAAACAGATCCTGCCGGCCAGGCGGATCAGTGGCTCTCAAAGTGGGGTCCGGGGACCTCTCGGTGGCCCTTGAGGGGATTCCAGAGGGTCTTAAAGAAGATGATGACTCAGTATTTTTTTGTTATTCATAAGAAACCTGCCAATTGTGACTGACTTTGGTCAGGCTTGTTATTCAATCAACATTTAAGTGTTTCATAAATATCTTTTTCTTTCTACTTAAATGAAAACTTTAGATCCTCCTTATTTCATTACACAAAAACTGCCTGAATAAACAAGAAAAGGATCTTGGCTAAACATTCCAGCCGATCCTCTCTCCATCCCCTAAATGAATCCCATCCCAGGATTAGAAACCCTTTTTGGACACAGTTGAGTTAATATAGACGTGTCTAACAGGTTTCCAGGTTAAATGTGGACCGTGCGGTTTGTTTCTCACACCAGGGGAAATATTCCAATCCTCAAATGAACAACTGTTAGAGACTCCTGTCCTCACTTTATGGAAACACGCCGCGTTGCTTAATTCGCTGCTTCGCACCATCCGCGAAAGCTAAACATTCATTTTCAACACGTTGCAAAACATTCATCACAGAATTCATTTTATGTAAATGTATTATCGTTGGCTGCAGGACGGGCGTTTGATTAACATGTTGTGCTGGGAAAATTTGAAAAAAAAAAAAAGCCTCCCCATCAACACCGTCGGCACATGTGAAGTGTTGACACATCGGAGCCGCCTGCGTCCAGATACTGTCCATGAACGCGTCGATGCAGCGGCGGTCTCCGCCCTGTCTGACGCTCGGCTTCATCGTCGTCGACTGATAACACTTTATTTCCAAATTCACATCAAGCACTTTTTTTTTTAATAAACATTAAGTGCTTTTCTGCAGCGCGTAAGCAGATTTTGAAAAAAAAGGCCTGGAGATAATTAGGATGAGGCTGATAGGGAAGGAGGCGGGGGGAAGGGGGGTGAAGTTAGTGGTGAGGATGATGAGGCTCTCTCTCCTGATGAGAGTCAATTATTATGATAGATTGCAGTCCGCTTGGAAAATGATTGGGGTGCATCGGGGGAGTGGGTGGTAGTCGATCTCTCGTTCGTGCGAGAGGCCGAGGAGTCGTACCTGCAGGGAAGCGTCCACGCCGAGGTGTGTGTGCATGCGGACTGCATGCATGCACACAATCGGCCACAGGCACACGCGTGCACACATCCCTGGCGTGTGTACACAGACGGAGACGGAGACACGGGTCTGTGGCTGTAACTAAGGCCCAAACCCCATGGTTGTAAAAGCCAGTGAGTCAGCACTGCTGAGGTTATTGATGATGACAGGGTATTAGATGGAGCACCGAGGGGAGGGAGGGCACACACACACACACACAACCGAGTCACCGCAGATGATACCCAGCATTCCATAGACCACCAACCCCGGCTTGTGGTGTCTGGAGGCTTGTGTGTGTGTGTGTGTGTGGGTGTCGAGCATTTGTTCACGTTGTACGAGATGTGTGCAGGCGTGTGTGTGCGTCCACATCTCGTGGAGACAGAAGCTGCGAGTGTGTTATTACAGATCCATTCCAGTCTTCCTGGTGGTCTTCGTCTGATTTGTCTCCCTTTAAAAACCACCGAAAGGCCTCATTCGGTCAGTTACCGTCATGTCTCATCAAGGTTGTGCCTGCAAATGTGTGTGTGTGTGTGTTTTTTTTTTATATATATATATGAGCGGGTAAGACGGGAAATCTTCAAGCGATTCACATGCGCCGCTTTCCGCGCTTTGATGCCGATCCAAGACGGAGCGCCCCGGCTTGATCTCCGCCATCCATCACTATAAGAGCTTACAAACCTGAACTTGGTCGACAGGAATGGGCACAGAATTCACGGCATGCCATGTTATCAACACAGCGGCCAAACAACAGGTGACTGTAGTCAGATAACAGGTGATTGTAATCAAACTCCAGTCATCACCAACAAGCAGGGCTTATGACAATTAAGCAGATTGGTAGGAAATGCATGCGATGCCACAGAGAGTCATGAGCACATCCATCATTCTCCGGACTGTATCTGCTTCCAACTACTCCCGGTTGCCAGCGAGGGTTCAGTGATTATTTATCACATCTGGCAAAGAGGCGGCTGATTGCTGCAGATCTTTGATTGTCTTAAGAGCATGAAGAACAGGCTGGGATCCCGACGAAGGACTCCCCTGGAAAAACAACAAGGCCTTTAATGACCGAGCTCTTAAAACACATTTTTCCACGGCAAAACTACCAGCGCGATTTTTCATTGTGTGCGAGAGTTAACCCATCGTAGCTGGAAGTCTGTCCCTGACTCACATCTCTGTATTCATGCTTGCTGATTACTCGGTGTAACTCTCGGTAGATGTAACAGATATTGTGAGCCCAAAGTGAGGCCTAAAAATAGAGCTGTGGGTGGCGTGGCACTTGCATGGCTGGGAATAGTGCATATTCTGAGCTCTGTTTCCATGGTTACTCCCGTTGCCAGTACGGGTTTCAAATTCACAAATAGTCCCTCAGCATCAATAGGTGTTTTTTTTTTTCATCCCTTTTTACGAAGCCTAATTTAAACTTTTTTATCATGTTTTTCCTCACAAATCAGGAAACAGGCGTTAAAGTTTGACACTGTTTTTAAAGAGCGGACCCAACCTCAGACGGCGTCTCGGGATACACCGTGTGCTCTCATCACCACCAGAAGAGCTCCTGAGTCAGAACTGGTTGTCATAATGTTTTAAATTGCTCACTTATCTTGCAGTTGAATTTTCACCAAATTGAAATCTACACTTTTCAATATCCATCCGTCTCTCAGAGCTCACTGATGCTGTACTATACACACACACACACACACACACACACGCACACACACACTCCCCCTCACAGACTGTCCAGCGGCTGTCTCCCAGTACCCCTCTGTGCGTCTAGATGGCATGCTGAGAATGTTTACTTTCGCCACAGTGTGTATTTACAGAGCCTAATAGTTTTTTAGGCCGCAATGGCGCCTTCGCTTCGTAACATGTGTACAACCCTCCTACTCTCACAAACACACACACACACACACGCACACACACATACACAGAAAACATACACCGTCACCATCAATCAACAATCCGCCCTGTGGTGTTCGCTGCAGCCAGGTGATGCGAGGATGTGATGTTACCTTCCTCTGCAACAATGCATCACATGAGCTTATTAAACTCTTCAGGCTGGAGAGGAGACGACGTGTGCCATGAGGAGGTTGAAACGAACGGCTGCGTAAAGGCTTTGGTGGGTTGTGGGACATCAGGCAGCCAGAGACTTGTCAGTATGACAGAGAGAATGAAGGAAAGAAAGAAAATGTTCATGTGAAACCGACCCAGGATACAATATCTTCCAACCCGTTTACTGCTGACCGATATATGGACATGTAACATGAATGTTTCCTTTATCACCGCTGTAAAAGGGGTTAAGGTGAACAGTGGACTCAATGTAATTGAAACGACAGAACAGGCATTGGGAGTTAAGTCAAAGACACTCGGCCTATTGTCTCAAACAATGAGCCAGAGGGAACCGAAACAGGTGAAAACATCTTGCCGTATTTCCCCGGCCGGCCCGCCGTGCACCAACCTGATGTTCTGACGCCTGCCTGTCTGTCGTATTCAGCCGAGGTGGTCTATTCAGAGGAAGGGACCAGGGGACACACAGCCCAGGGGGGGTATGGACGTGTTTGTGTGTGCATTCATGTATGTGTGTGTGTCGGTGTGTAAGGGGGAGGGAGCAGGCGCTGCGAGCAGCGGAGAATGCTTGGTGATGGGTTACCAAAAACAGAGCACCAGGGGACAATGGGACCCAGGAAATTCCTGACATAACCCCAACACACCGGAGAGGAAGTGGAAGGGGGGGATTTATTGGTGTCAACGGCCCCTCGCCCCGAGAGGAGGAGCGGGTACCTCTTTTGTCCCCTCTGGCGTTGGAGATGGACTGCATTGAGACGCCTTGCACATAGAGGACGCCTCTAAACACATACACACATAATCACACTTTGAAAGAAGAACCACCAATTAGGGAATGGACATATACGGCTATAGAGGCTCGGGCTCAATGGAGGCAGGTTTCTGTGTGTTGTTGCATGCCGGCCTGCTTGCACTCGTCAATAGGAGGTGAATGTAAAGGGAGAGCCGAATGGGGATGCTTTTCAGCTCAAAGTGCACAAGGGTCGACCCCATGGGAACACCGCTATGAACTTGTTTGAATCAGAGGGCATTTAGTCTCGTTTAGGAACGGCTCGTGTTACACCGCGAGACGCCACCGCCAACAAGACAATGTAATACTCTGGTAATTGGCTGGATAATTGTCAAGTGAATTTCCCCATAGTGACGCTTTAAAAAGGCCGCTGAGGAAGTGGGTCACGCTCACCTGGGTGAAATGGAACGGAGTCCGTGTCTAATATCACTTTAATCAGTTTGCGGGAATATGTTTCCCCCACGAAAAAGGCACGAGTCATAACACCCATTAAGACCGTTTAATATGATTCAACTGGTGAGAAGAAACATCCCTCTGCTAATGGGAGGACCGGTTTTGGATTTCATTCTAATTACCGACCCACCCCGAGACTCCTGCAGCTTATGGAAACCATATTGAAGGTAAATACCCCCTTTTGTGAACGGAAATGACCACTGACAGAGAATACGGTTTCTCCACAAGATACTTGAGACCTCACAGAAAACATCAACACCGAATATATTGAAAACCACATTTAAGGTTGACTTAGAAAACACCAATTTACCTGCTGAAATCGGGGGGAGAACTGCCTAATAGAACGCAAGGACTCATTATTAGAACCTAAATATATATTTACTGG
This sequence comes from Macroramphosus scolopax, assembly GCA_901007825.1. Classification (NCBI taxonomy): domain Eukaryota; kingdom Metazoa; phylum Chordata; class Actinopteri; order Syngnathiformes; family Centriscidae; genus Macroramphosus; species Macroramphosus scolopax. Next base: position 9,059 of record CAAKHC010000095.1, read on the forward strand.
TGGAAATATATGTTTTTTTTGTGGTAAATCAAGAAGAATTCTTAATCTTAATCCTAATCCGCTCTGCAGATTGCTGTATTGATGACAATCACAGCACCCTGGGAGCATTCTGGTGTCAATGTTGACAATATTTGACCTGTTCAACAGATCCTGCAACAGGTGGAGGGACATGAGAAACTAGAGCAACACTGCCCTCTAGTGGCAGGACGAGGATATCTTAAATTAGGTTAGATTTTGGGGATCATTGATGTTTTACTTGTGGCTGCATCAACATCCTGCTGCCTTGTTGTAATTGACTCACCTGTTAATTAATCTGTCAGTCAAACACAGACACCTTTGTGGTTATGAGGATGATTCTTGCCGTGGTGAAGTTACCGCGGTGCAGATGGAGGCAGGGTGAGACTGAGGGAAGGCCGGAGGATGGATGGGCTGGTTGGGAGTGCGGAAGCTGACATGCTGGTAGAGAGCTGATGGCTGGCACGGGGACGTTAGCCAGAGGTGGCAGGCAGGAGACACAAGGACTTTCAGGCAGGGGTTCCCAAACCTTCCCCATGCCAAGGCCCCCCACTGATACCAGTAGCTTCTGGCTGGGTCTCTCCTTTCGCAAGACGTCTTTTGCAGCGGAGTTTTTTTGTCAGCCGGGCTGTCGGTCTGCTCGCCAGGTCTCTGCCAGGAACAGAACAGCTTGGTGGCAGACGCACACGGTTACCAGGTCAACACCGATGTTCTGATGTGATGAATGAAGATAGAAAGATGTGGAGTTATTCTCTCAGCATCGCTCAGCCCCCCCGAGAGGCTCTCAGCTTTGGAAAACAGCACATTGTGGTCAAGGGGAGACTGGACACAGGAGAATACAACCAATGGTTTCATTCAGGGGGAAAAGACTGTGGAATACAAAGTATCTGATGATGATTGGAGGAGCTGACACATTGATTGAAGGCAGGTGAGGTGGAGAGGAAGATGAGCTGCACCTTAAGACCGAAGAGGAGGAGACTTTCTAAAACACCTGTTCTGGAGGCCTCGAGGTTCAGAGCACCGACCAGTCATCTCATGTGTGTCACTCTTCATCCCTCTGTTGTCACCTAACGTCATAATAAAGAGAGCAGAAAGAAGACAGTTGTTATCGTTTAATTCTCTGCAGGGAAGTCGTATTATATTAATGTATTCATGGGACATCATTACCATTATTGATTTTAATGAACTCAGACAGGCAAGAGGGAATTGGAACATTTAAATCTTTCCTCTAATTGATAACAGATCTATCTGCCTATTATTTATTATCAGTGCTGTGTTGAACCGCTGCCAGACTCTATTTCAAAAACAAGATGACAACTGACTCGCGGAGCAGCTCTGAAGCTTTGGGTGGCATTGTTGTGGCCTCGCCATTTATTAGCTAATCAGCCAGACAGTGCCAGATTCTGCTACTCATGAATATCAAGGCGGAATTAGAACCAGAGCTTTCATCAGAGTGTTTCGGCTCTCTCGCTCTCTTTCCATCTTCAGAACACACATCGAGTTCAAATGGGAACTCACAAGCGCTTCCAGCTGGCAACACTTTCGGATAATGATGCTGGATTCCACACAAATGAAGGGTTTAAATACCACCAGAGAGGTACCTGAGCACCCTCCTCAATGCACAGACATGCACACATCTATGAAAACCACACACATACTTTCTCTGCGGGTTAATCACACATGCACCGAGCGGGGGAAAGCCAATTTCCCACCGTTATCCTGGACGGTTACTCCTGTCAAATGTAAGCAGCTAACCTAAAAATAATCCCGCAGCGAGTCAACACACTGTGGCCGGCACACATCCTCCGAGTCCTCAAGAGTGGAGATTGGGTTACTGCAGATTCCTCGCTGCAGCCTCGAGGTATCCTCATTTAACAACTCTCTATGGTTGAGTCATCAGTGCGAGCTGGGAGGAGACCACCTTATGTGATGTCAAAATGATGGATGGGACCATAATACGGGCAGAAGAGCTATTGATAGCTCTCCTTTCCTTAATGTTGACATGTTGATCCCTCACACCCCGAGCGATGGAAGCGAGTGTGTGCCAGGGAGAGGTGCACCGAGGCTATCGGCCTGCACACATGCATGGCACAAGGACCTGCTGGTATTTTACCCATTAATATCTCTTCCGCTCCCACTCAGGCCTCAGGACTTTGAAGGGGACCGGCAGCTGAGCCCTGAGCGAGTGAGTGTGCGAGAGGATGTATAAAATAACGCTAACATGCCGTCTTGACTTAAGATGAGTCGGCAGAGGGGAAAGTAAACAGGCGGGGTTCCCCAGGAGGCTGTTGTTATAAACAAGGGGTGTGCTGAGAGGGGCTCAAGCTGTTTATTTTTACATGAGACCTCAATGTCGTTTGAAGTGCCCTTGGCGCTCCCTCTTTCTCTCCCTCTTCCGCTCTCTAACTTGACCTCTTTTTCCCTTTTTCTCCCCGAACTCCGCCATCACCTTCCCCCTACAACCTCCCGCCCATCCTCTCTGGGGTTTCTTCTCCAGCAGCAGCTAATTATCAGTCGGTTGGGTTCCACCGTGCCCCTGTTCTTGGCCCACTTCTCCACCGCAGACTGTAAAGGACACGAGGCGTGTTTCCGTACGGTGACACCGAGTTTCAGTGGTGAGCTGAAGGGCATCAGCAGGAGGCTGGAGGATGGTGAAGGCACCTCTCGGGCGACAGCGCCCCGACTGCTGGAGGTGTATGGATGTTAGATACGGAGCAACTTCCTGCTTGTTGAAGGAATTTAAATCACTTGTCTCACAAGTTGAGCTGTTTATATTTAACACTATGTGCTAATATGTACTACATATATATATGAAGGTGTAAATATCATATCTCCTAAGTGCCAATCCTCCTCTCACAAAACTGTTGCAGATGTTGGGCAGCAGCTGTAATCGTTGCTGCATCTCGGAGGTCAGATCAAGATGTGACGCTGCTCTGACTGACTCGCTGAATAAACATGACAAGTGCAGATCCAATATGTTCTCATGAGTAACCACAGTCTTCCATTTAGAACACGTTTAATGTCAATAAATAACTATTTCGTACTTCTGAGTGACAAGATTAACAGTCCAGATGAAGGCACGGTTCATGGTTCAGATCTGTTTGTCTCAGATTAAATTTACAACTGATCTCATGGCACAAGTATAGAATATATTGGTTTTAAAATTTAATTCAGTATCAGCAATATATATCTTTTAATGTTGGGGCAATAGTGTGGCCATGTTTTAGATCTGTGCATGTTGTAAAGGGATAAACTGCAGGATAAACACATTTATAAGTCGCTCTATTATTGTGCATGCTGACTTGTGTGGTTGTTGTTGCAGTAGGACCCCTGAAAGTGACATAAATAATGTTAATAGTTACACCAGTGGTTGTCCTGCAGTGACAAGCCAAGATCTCTGCTGTAATGTGATTTAAATATACTTGCCTGACTCTCACTAGTTATTATAAAGGCACCTGCATCAAGTGTAAATACACTGGAGTGATTTCAGTGCTGTACACGTGCTCTGCCACGAGAGGGCGTCAGTTCCCCACTTGAAGCAGCACCGGGGGTGGGTGGGGGGTGTCCCCCCCTCCGAACAAGGTAAGCATCTCTTCTTGCGCCCGACAGCAGGGGTGCCAAAAAATGAAGCGAGGAAAAAGCCGGAGGCTGACATTTTCTCCAGGGTGTCCGCCGCAGGGAACCCAGCGCTGAGAGCCCTGACGGACCACAGACGCTTGTTTTGCAGACAAAATCAGCCAATTGATCCAAGTGCAACAACTCCAAAGGACAGAGGAGCTCCCCACTTGAATCCCATCTGACAAGCAAGTGAGTGTGTCGCCTGTTATTAGTCGTGCTTTCTTTCATTCTGTCTTTAAATCTAATCTCTCTCACTTGTAATTGAAGAGATAATCTACCTAGATTAGTGCTCGCCTGGCGAAGCTCGTTTATTCCACAGAAACGCGTAGAAATTGTGGGAAAAAACATTTTGTACATGATTGCTGTTGTGGAGATACAGAGAGAAGATAAAAGTGGAGCTGAATCTGATGTTTCTGTCCAAGACTGGAGTTGGGCTGAATTATTGTTGTTTCAATTTCCTTTTTATAAGATTCTCAGTTGAAATTAATGTCTACAAATTAAAGGCAAGCAGAAAGTAACACCCCAATTTAAGATGGATTGTTTTACATTATCCACAACAAGGAGATGAACAGACCAGGAAATACTGAAACTCTGTATAAGTAAATTAGACTAATGGAACCGTTATTTCACGGTTATGGAGGAGGCAAAAAAAAAGATTTTAGCACAGAGAGGTAAGAGAATGAAGTACTGGACACAAGGCCGGACGAGATGCAAAGTCAATCGAGTTTTAACGACTAAAAAAATGTGTTGAGCTTCTGTCTTCCAAACATGATGACTCTTGTCGTTCATCCTGCCTTCGGTTTGATTCAAACTAATTAGATTCTGGTCTATTTCTGTGGAAGGTGCGTTCCTGCTCGAATCCATTAGCTGTCAGTTTCTCATTAATTAGTGGGTTATTGGCTGCAGGTGTGTTCTGGTGCACGCGCATGCGCACACGCACGCCATCGCGATTAACCACCCGCCGGTTTCAACAAACGTTTAATCGGTCATTGTTTTCTATAGATGAACGGTTGGTATGAAGGTACAAAAAAAAGCGCAGCTCGGTCCCGATTCGGGGCCTAGCCGGGCCTAGCCCGCTCGGGCCGAGCCGGTCCGTCCCCCCCAGAGGATGGTACCGTAAACACAGGAGGAATGTTGATCAGCTTACATCGGAGCCGAGAGGTGATGGGATTTGATCGGCCGTGATGCTGGAATAATGAGCTGCCGGAAGTCTGCACCTGCAACAACAAACAGCAGCACGCGGACTGTCGCCTGTAAATAAACAGGAATTATAAACAGATAATAATAATAAACTCACTACCGTTATTCCACCGTGTTATGTTGGTGCCAGTAAAGTGTACAAGTAGACGTAATACACTTTATTAGGTTGCTGACAAAACTGAATTTGTATTCTTAAGTGTGTATAAATCAGTGGATTCCTCTTTACGCACTACATTTGCAGACTCATCATGACAAACTAATAAGACATATGAATGCAGTTTAAGAATGATTGTGGTGCTGGGTCACATTCCTCCCAACACACACACACACACAGTAGACCATCCTCATGACGCGACAACGGGCCAACACACCGATATCTTCAATTCCAAAACTTCACCATTCTCGGAGCTTCGACGTAAATAAATCCAACATGTGCCGCCCCGTTACTTGGATTAATAAGTTATAACGTGGTGCATCTGATTCTTGTTTCTTGTGAGCCCCGCTAGGCCCGGGTCTTTTTCAACAGGTACAGCCTAATACCTTCTCATTACGACCTCCATATGGCCGCCTGTGCGCGCGGCGAGCCACGGGGCATTTGGAGCAGCAGCGTGGTAACGATCAGTCCGTAAAGTGGCGGAGGTTTTAAAGTGTGACCAGTTTGGTGCACAAATATAATGTTTGGTGTCCGGGTTATAGTCGCTAAATTACGCGCAGCTCCAACTGACAGGTAACGTAGATTAAAAACAGAGCGAGCTATTGGAATATTAAGATATCTCCCTCTCTCCACTCTCTCTCTCCCTCTCTCTCTCTGTCGCACACATGGTTGGGAAAATCTGGGTTTGATTTTAATGGGGAGTAGCCTCCTCCGGGCTCGCTTTACAACCTATGGATGCACTGGACGGATTTCACTTGGTTTGAGGCGCGGATGAAGGCAGTGGTCCACCGACTCGCTTCTCACGATGCCGCATATGTTTCCTTATAACCCTAAAAAGTGAGTCTGAGGAAGCTTCGCGTTCACAGAGGACCGTTTGGGACTGGAGACAACACGAAGGTTAATTGGTGTGGATCTTTGTCATCTGTTAGAAGTCTCCGCGGGGTAAGTTTGTCCGATCCTTGTGTTATTTCCTTTCAAGCGAGTTAACGCGGAGGGCATGTTTCAATTTGAAGCACCACTTATTTTATTAAAAACGAAGTGAGTTGACGGGTTGCCCGTTGGTTGCCCATTACTTGTCATCGGAGTTAAATGAAGGCAATGACTGTCATTACTGTGTTATGAGCGGAGGTCGTGTAAGTGTGCGCTGAACAACCAGGACGCGCCGGATCACAGCGGCGGACACCGCAGACAGGTGTCCGCCTGCTTGGTTTTACAGCAACAAAAAAAGTGAGGAAAAACAGTATTTAATACGAGGTACAAGAGTTGGGCTATAAGGAGTCAGTGAGCTTTAATAGCGGCTCGGACTCGCAGCCAAGTCCTGATGCCAAAGCAAGCAGCGCGCCTCTCGGTTCCCGTCCTCCTTGACACTGCTCTCGCCAAGTCTCCCAATGTGTTTGTCACTTCTAATATTTTCCCTGCTCGCTTTGACCCGCCAAATTCACATTGAAATACATTAGTGTGTAAAAAAAAAAATCTGAATTTTGTCTTTGACACTTGAAAACACTTCTCCAAGAGAATTTCAGAAAACAGGATTTTTTTGTTTAAACACCTAAAATTGATGTTGGATTCTGAAAAGCAGCTCTGCTTTGAAGAAAAACATCCAAGTATCAAGTTAGGTCTTGTGTTTTTTTTTAAGGATTAAAGTGACATGGCTAGATTTGACAGAGGAGACAAGTGGGCAAGGTGTGTCAGGAAACGAGAGCCTCCACAATGATGATGAGCTCCACCCCGTCAGAGCTCATCTGCTCTCAAGCAGCAACAAGCCTGCAACTGAAAGCGAGAGTCCATCCAGATCGCTTATCTCCACTGTTTCAATAAATTTAAAGTACCGTATGCCCCTATGCACCTAGACAGTGTCAGCCACTTGACCTACTTCTCACTCTCACCACAAACAACTGGAATCGGTCCACGAGAAAAAGGCCTTTGAATCCTCGCAGCTCGCTGAGGTCAGACGGAATGTGAGCCATCCTGTGTAAACCGGGGGGGGGGATGTTTGATTTGTGTCGGATGAAGAAGGTTGCTGCTCTTCTGGAGGGCGGCCATCGCTTTGCTGTTTTTGCAAATTAATCATCATTATTCAATTGCATCACACCGCGTCAATAACGGAGCAGGAGAGAGGTAGAGCCACGAGACGCCACATGATGTGGAGGCTAATCCAAAGCAACATAGTGCAGATTTTATTCCCTGCAGGGAGTGTGTGTGTGTGTGTGTGTGTGTGTGTGTGTCTTGTGTGCGCTTGTATGGGGGTATTTATGAACCTAAGAGAGAGGCAGATGGATTAAGATGGGGAAAGCTGCAGTAACATAAGCAGATCATTTTCTTCTGCTTTGAATCGCAGGATTCCGCAGGACTCTTGGCTCCGTCCACCTGAGCAAGTAAAGTCAACACATCCAATATATTTTTCTTCCAGCTTCAACAGTTTGACACGGCGAAGTAACGCGATCTCTCTTTGTCAACCCCTCCTTTTTTCTGTTTTTATAAGTGTAAGTGCCCCTTCTTGAATCCAAATTGTCATCTTTTAACAAATGACACCGGGCGATTTAAACCTCCTCGATTCCTGCGACAGCAATAACAACGATCTTCATGTGAAAGCTGGATGTGACAAGCTACCACAGCTGGCACACGATCAGATGCAGCAACTGTAACAGCCCCAGTTTCCTGGATATCGTGAGCGCAAGTGTAGAAACTTCCATGTTATTGCCTCACTTGATTAATTTCTTCCTGGACTCGATTTTGGACGCACAGTAGCTCGCTCACACATTAGCCGCCTTGACTTAGGCGCTTTCCTCGTTAAGTGTTTGTGAACTCACCTCTCCTGTTAAAATACTTGTCATTCGTCAGCGCGACGCCCGCGGTGTCTCTCACTGTGGGAAGATGATCCGAGGGGCAAACAGTCGGACGCTTCATCCTGCCGCTCCTTTGCGCCCCGCTTGGCCTGCATGTGTCAGCCACACATTTCCTCCAGATGCAGGGAGACGTGTGCGTGTGTGAGGTCTGCATGTGCACCTTCATCTAACTTCAGAGCTGATAGCAAACTCTGAGTCGTCAGGTGTGTTGAGCCGACACCTGATTTGTTTTCTGTTTGCATGATAATATGTTAACTTTTAACTTCCTTCTTCACATCCGACGGGAGGCTGCTGTCCTCCGACGTGTCGGCAAAGGTCATCCACCGTGCCGTAACATTCTTGAGTTTGAAATAGGGAGGAGAGGAACAAGGGATGAGGGAGAAGGTTTTGTCTGATGAGTCACCGAGCTTCGGCGTCCTTTACAACGTGTGTGTGAGGGTCTTCGTCGTGAATACGACTGCAACACAGCGTGTGTTTGTCCGTCAACAACGTGTGTGTTGAAGTGTAATCTACGCAACCGTGCGGGTATTCCAAGCACTTAATAAAATGATTTGTGTGTTTTTTTTCTCCCTGTTACTTCAAAGTGGCTGCTTGCTTTCAGCTTCAGGTTGCTCTTGTGCAATGGAAAAAAAAGAGCCTGTTAGTTTTTTTTTTTTTTGGGTAAACCACGACTCTGCCTACCGCAGCCAGCCTTCCAAGGGCTTTGAAAGAGTGCTCACCTCTCTTCTCTTTAAATCCTTCCATCCCTCTAAACGAGCTACTTCCTCTCATATCCAGGAACACCTGACCTGCCTTTCCCCGACCGCCATCCAACCACACTGCTCAGAATTAGCGGTTAGGGTTATGCTCAGGTCCATGGGAAATGTTCAGTCCACCCACACGTATTAAAATCAGAAAACGTAAGGGAACATCCCTGGGATTTTACCCTCTTCCTCTTCCTCCCCGGTTGTGCAGCCCTCAGTAACAAACGTTACACATGTAAGGGAGATGGGTCTTGTATCCTTTAATCCTCCAACGTGTAAGTTAGAAAAGCCAAGACAAAGTAAAAATGTTTCCTCCTTTCACAAGTTCTCAGGTATATTTAGCAGCTGTTGCAGAGTGTGGCTGGTCCTGTTTTCACTTTGTGAGTGTGTGTGTGTGTGTGTGTGTGTCAGCACGGCCAAATGTGATCCTGGAGAACCCCTCCTGTGGTGGGAACTACCACAGGAGGGGGTTTTGAGTAATTTGGCTGTTTGGCCGACAGATTTTTTCACAGCGTCACAACCTGCAAGATACAGTAAGGAAACTCTACAGGTGTGTGGTGGGTGGGCCGATTTCAGAGGGTTCAGAAGTAGCGTCGAGCAGTTGAGATCAAAATCACGGTCGAGTTATAAGACGGGTGTTTTCCAACGCATGACTACTGAGTACTCGTGTACTAATGTAGTAATACCCACTGAGTACTGGGTACAATGTCAACATGTGTGATCTAGTCAGACAGCCTCTAGTGGTGTTTTGTGTTTTGCACCATCAAACAGTTGCAAAGCATTCTGCTCTACTTTGTTCAGGTTCTGTAATTGAATTGAAACACTGTGTTTTGTTATAAACGTTCCTGAGATTGAAATGACAGAAAGCTGAAACCCTCATAATTTTATAAATAAGAAAAATAATATTATGAAATACCAAGCAATGATCAAAGACCTCAGATTGTTTCCTCAGATAAATCTGGCTCCGACTTCATTTTATATTTTATTTGAAACAGACAACCAAACAGTATTTAAATTTGTGGACAAAAAAAACGTGAGAGTCAGGAGATTTGTTTTGAACACGGGCAGAAAAAACAGTCCGATATTATGTTTCACTGACTGCTGTGTTTTTGGCATATTAACTCTGTTTAACCGAGAGTCCGGTGAGTCACCGCTGCCTGAAATGTTCTTCCTCCTCATGTGCTTTCCCGACCGCCTCACATTTTCTCACCGAAAAACACTGACCTCACCGAACACTTCATTAGCAGGAAAACTACCCCACAGTTTGTATCATCAGCGTTTCTTCGGCTCCTGCAATGAAATGAATATCTGCGTAAACACAGCGAGCAGTAGCTTAGCACAACTTCCTGTCGGAGTCTGTGAGAACCGGCCTGACCTCGTATTCCACCTCGCGCCGTCTGTCTTCTCTCCTCCTGCACAGTTTTGGATCGGACTCTGTTGACTTTCAGAACCGCTGTCGGACTCCGGGCCAACCGTGTGGGCCGGGCCACAGAAGCTGCTGCATTCCTCCGCTGGGCGTTCAGTCTTTCCCTCCGCAGTGTCTCTTTCTGTCGGATGCAGAGATGCACAAAGGATAGATAGGACTGGTTGTACTGATGGTGTATTATCAGATCAGCACAGAGTAGCTCAGGTGCAGCGGTTTTGCTCTGGATGTAATAGTGATGTGATAATGAGCAGTTTTGAGGTTTTGGAATTAAACTCGAGAAGGAAAAAAAACTGTCCAGGTTAAACCTTCCAGAGGCGCACACACACACGGCCGTCAAGCAGACATAAGCAGGCTTTAAAAATTTGTCAGTGATCCCTCTGCTAATGACGCCCTCAGCTGTGAGAGCTGACCCCCTCCTGCCCTCACTCCTCCCTGCTCCTCCCCTCCGCCTCCTCCTCAACCCCCTAATGAATGCCAGTGAGGAACTCCGGGTGCCCTCCACCCCCTCCACCCCCTCCACCCGCTCTCCACACACACACACACACACACACAGGCACACTTATACAAACAGTAGGATCGTCTCCACCACTGTCGAGATGGCCCGTCATCAAGTGGAATTCGGACCGCTAATATCTGACCCCTGTTACCTGAGGCCTGTCAGTCACGTTGATTTATGTCGACATGTTTATTTACCTCTCTAATCCGTGTGTGTGTGTGTGGGGATTCATCAATCGGATACACAGGGGTTGAAGTCAATCATGTAAAAATCACATTTCTACCCTCGTAGTTTTTTTATTTTCCTACATTACAGTGTGATAACGGGGATGGAGGCGGCCCTGTTGTTAGCCTATTAAAAAGTCCTCCTTGGTTCTAGACAGCCACTAATAACCCCACCAGGGATTACTGTACAGCAGGCTGGAGGGACAGCAGGGCACCAGTTTGGGCCACAGCTTGCTGTCATCTGAGAGAAGCATCCTCGAAGACCTCCATTCAGTCCAGTCTGAGTGGGGCCACCACGCCAACTCTCCCGAGCAGCGTGAAAGGCTCCCACTTGGGATACAAAGCGGCTCAGCTGTCCCTCTCCTCTCCTCACTTCCCCCGGCGCTGTCCTCTACACCCAAGCCAAATAAAGCCTCTCAGCGACTTCTGTTTTCCTAATCTGTGAACTCTGACAGAGGCGCCCACGCTTGAAAGAGAGACAACTCAACATGGGATGATCTCCCGGTGACAGGGAGAAGCTGAAAAAACGTTTCCCGGAATGTCTCCGCTGAAACCACCGGACCACCCTGCCACCATCCTGTTCTTGTCTCTCTGCCTCTCACTTTCCCCTTAATCCTCACTCACCTCTTTTTTTAATCTCATTTCCCTTCCGTTTGCCCTCCACCATCTTCCCTCTCTAATTGGACTTGTCTCTGGATGATTAAATCCATTGAATCTGTTCCAGTTGCCAAATGGCCTAAGTGGTGTTTGTGGCAAAGCACAGCTTCTCCTGCAGGGCGCTTATACATATTATTTCATCCATTCATGCTCATAATATTAATGGCCGCACTATTTAGCACTGAGTTACTAAGCAGCTCCCCTACCAGGGGACCGCAGCACGTCAGCACAAGTACATTTTCCTTGCAATCAATCTACAGAGGAATGTTGCACAGTCGAATCGACTCTGCAGTTTGTGTTAGTCACTGCGCTCCGAGTCGTCCTTCACTCGCTAATGGCTGAGCTGCCACAGAAACAGTTTGTCTGTTAACATACCAGATGGTTGTAACTTTCTGTGGTTTAGGATCAGATCCCGTTTTAATGGCAACATGTAAACAAAACCGTCGCCGGGAGCACGTATAAATCGGCGCATCCTGTGATGCATGGCCAGTGTGAACCACTTTAAAGGACTAGTACGAAAGACTTGTCATAGGGGAAATGTCAAGTCTGCTGGTGGTTAGCATAGCTTAGCATAAAGACCTGATGCAGGGACTTGCAGCAAGCCTGGCAATAAGGAAAGTGCTATCCTAAGCTAATCGCTTCACATTTATCAATCTTCTCATCTTCAAGGAAGCTAATCTGCATATTTTATCTGAAATTAATGAGCCCATTTGTTCATATCAGCCGTGTGTTTTCTTAAACGGCTCCACCCCTTCTTGGTACTTTCCTGAAGATGTTGCAAGGGAGTCCAGAGACGTGGTCCTCCAGCTGTAGCTACTTAAACAACATTTAATAAAAAGACAATGTCTGCCTCCACTAAGGGAAACTTGCGGCTTATTAAACACGCTGTCAATGCTGAAAGTGGAGAATTTTTTTCTTGCTGAAACAGATTCTCAGCGCTGCACTTCAAAGGTCAGCCAGCTCCACCACTGCGCTGACGTCCTGGCAAAGCTCGGAGATCCAGAAAGATTATGTGCAACTGGTTCACATCTTACGCTTTTTATGGTGATACGGGATTAGGTTTTAATAAAGAGCAGATTTCTCCCAAACTATAATGTGGTGGGACCGTCTTAGAGAACACTTGCTTCGAGACTCGCAGCTATTTCAGAACGTTGTACAGAGTGGAATTAAACAGCCGTGTCACTGTTCTCTGTTCTGTTTAACCAACATGCTCATCTCCCAGACACGCACCAGACCCTGGAAGAGTCTCCCAGCGAGCCCGGCAGCACGCGGGCCGCACCATATTTAGTCAACACAAGTCCAGACATATTCCAATGCAGTCCGCCACCTTAATCTGTCTCCCCTCTGTTTCTCTCTCCATCCCTCCCTCTCTCGTTTTTATGTCCTTCCCTCGACTCCCTCCCTCCATCCGTGTCACTTTCCCCTCTCTCTCCTACTGCTTCCATTCATCTGTGTCCTTGCTCGCCCTCCCTCGAGTCATCTCTGCTTTATCACTGTCATGTCCATCACTGTTCCTCCCCCTCTCGAACGTCCCTCTGTTAACTCTGAACCACTGTTTCTTTCTCTGTCATCTTTTCCACTCTCCCGTGTCTGTCAAGTATTAAACTGCTTTGTTTTAGCTTTCAAAACTTTTCTTGCACTGCTTTTGTTTGTTTCCCTCACCTGTCATAATTCCTACCCCGTCTTCCAGCTCCCTCCGTCTCCTCTCCTATAGCCTCCTCACCGCCTCTTTTCTTGGATGAGCATGCTGCTGATGGAAGCTGGGCCTGGATGCTAATGAGTTGCTAATTCTATCAGCCGTCTCTCCATGCCCTCCCCAGTGGGTGTCGGGCCTGCCAGCTTTACCGCGGCCAGCCTTTTGATGGAGTGCCTTGGCTGATGAACTCCCGCCCGCATGCCCACTTTAACCTCCTCGTCCTCAGACACATGTCATTGATCAATGTCCCTATCTGTCCTGGCAAGGCCTCACGCTCTCACTCCGCTCTCTATACGCACGCTCATTCCCCGAAATCCATTTTTCAAACGCTGAATATTTCAATAGCGGAGGATATTTTCGTATGTGTTAAAAGTGTTCATGCAAAGGTCCTTTAAAATCTCAGTAGATTATATTTGCATTTTGAGAGGCTACTTCAAAGCTTTGCATGAAGGGAAATATTCATGGATCTTATTCATGTATGTAACCAAATATAGCTCAGAATGAAGCGACCGGTGCTTCCTCTAAAATTAGACACCAAACTCACCAAACGTTGCACACGTATCAGACGAGGACTTATAACCTCCTGCAAAACCTCCTTCTGTATAAGAGGCAGTTGTGGTTCCTGCTCTGTTTAATTCTCTCACACTCTTTTCCTTTAACACCCAATCTCCGCTTAAGCAGAGGCCAAATGCCTGGGTTTAAGCACTTGAGCGCAGATGAGTGGTCCTATTTACCAGGCCACTGGATTTTTTTTTTTTTTTATAGGTTGCTAGCTTTGGACCCCTTCGCACAAGAAAAGAAAACTTTTGTTTTTTTCCGACTCCCCTTTAAATCCATCTGTCTGCCTTCCCCGCTTGACTGAAGTGGATACAGAGGCTGTCTTTTGTTCTTCCGAGATGAAGAGGGATGCTGTAGTATAAGAGGGAGAGTGAGGGTAGGAGGAGGTGGGTGTGATTCATTGTAATTTAATAAATACCTCGCAAAGAGAGTCGGGGTCCCTTCTTAACCCCTCAGCTGTCAGTTTTCAAATGGGGCTCTCCTAGATTTGACACCCAGGGAAGTAAAAGGGGATTAGGGAAGGAAAAGCCTCGGGCCATATACATATCTTTCTCTTTCTTTTCCCCGCAGCTTTCTCTCCCTGCACCCCTCGATCTCTTTGGGACCGAGAGGCCCCTTGTCTAGCTGTGAGGGTTTGAATGATGTCATCCAGGTACCGATCTTGACCCGGAGATTTACAAAGGCTTGAATGGAACCTTGAGATAGTCATCACTTTTGGTGAATTTTCTGGTTCACCGACTAAACATAATGCTGCTTTCTTTAGGATCAGCTTAGTGTAACAATGGTGTTTGAGTGGTTAACTCGCTGCCAAATCCTTCAAAAATCAGTAGCAATCACAGACGAGCCACAAGCGCGCATGTGAAACTGTTTCTGTTCCCTCACAACCACGGATGTTTCAGTCCGTATTGCAGAGGTTTTGGCTGAGGTCACATGTGGTCCGCTGCTTTGCCGCATCACCAGGGATTATGGGCCGACTTCTGCCATGCAGCTCAAGCATGACCAGAAGGGTTGGCCAGATTTAAGCTGAATGGAAGTACTGAATGAGAGGCCGGCATTAAAATTCAGGATGCAGTCACTTGCAGCGACTAATGTCTCTCTTTAAGCGGTCACATCCTCTCTCTGGGGGCCTCCCATCTCCCAGCTCACTGTCTTGACAGGCTTTTAGTTAATGAAAACATTCAGTTTTAATTGTAACTGTACAAAGAGTCTGCCAGCAAGTTTTATTTCCTCTATGAAGACAAACGTGATTTGTCTTTTAAGATCCTGAGAGTTGTTGTTTTTTTCTACAGAGAAATGAATTCAGCACAACTGTCTTTCTTATATCCTATTATGGTGAAGATAAATCTGTGACATTCACCTCTGTGTTTGTTTCTCTCTCCTGCAGGAAGGGCTCTGGTCAGCCTGAAGTGAAGGGTCACTGAGCTCAGACACTCTCGAGTCACGGACTGACAATCAAAGCACATCTACAGAGAAACACTCGTGCTGGAAGACATCTTTCGCCGTTCCATTTACACACACAGATTCTTTGGTAGATTCGCACCAATATACGTTGCACAAGAACACATCCACACACAGGCCCTCTGAGCAGAATGGGGGAACCTTGGAGGTGCCTCCTGTGCTTCTGCCTCCTGGCATGCTCAGCCTCCACTCATAGCGCCACCAATCCCTTCGCAGGCCAGCAGACCCCTTCAGACCCTTGTTATGATGACACAGGTGCAGCCCGCCGCTGCATCCCTGAGTTTATCAACGCTGCTTTTGGCAAGGAAGTGATGGTGTCCAGTGTCTGCGGCCGGCCTCCGTCCCGCTCCTGCAGCGTGGTGGAGCGAGGCGACGATCGGCCTTCCGTACGCACATGCCAAATCTGCGACGCTGCTGACCCTCGCCGTTCCCATCCTGCTTCCTACCTCACTGATCTCAACTCAGCTCACAACCTCACCTGTTGGCAGTCGGAGAACTTGAACACCTCTCCGCACAATGTGACTCTCACCCTTTCCCTGGGCAAGAAGTTTGAGATCACCTACGTCAGCCTGCAGTTCTGTTCACCGCGGCCTGAATCGCTGGCCATATACAAGAGCATGGACTATGGCAAGACCTGGATGCCGTACCAGTTCTACTCCTCACAGTGCCGGCGCCTGTACAACAAACCCAATAAAGCAACCATTACAAAGCAGAACGAACAGGAAGCTCTATGTACTGACGGCCATACCGACCTCTACCCGCTTTCGGGAGGACTCATTGCTTTCAGCACTCTGGACGGACGGCCCTCTGGCAAAGACTTTGACAACAGCCCGGTCCTCCAGGACTGGGTGACGGTTACTGATATCCGCGTGGTCTTCAGCCGTCCCCAGTTACCCCGAGAGCTGGGACTGGGGGCCGGGGGCAACAGCGGAGGGAGGGACGACGACCCCATGGCCGTGACATCGACGCTGCCAGCTTATTTCTATGCAGTGGGAGACTTCCAGGTGGGCGGGAGGTGCAAATGCAATGGACACGGCTCACGCTGTGTGAAAGACAAGGACGGCAAACTGGTGTGCGACTGTAAGCACAACACAGAAGGGCCCGAATGTGACCGCTGCAAGCCCTTTCACTACGACCGGCCGTGGCAGAGGGCCAGCGCTCGAGAGGCCAACGAGTGTCTACGTAAGCATTTCCCTTTATCTTAATGTGCTTTCATTTAGTCCGCTACGGAGTGTATGG
>CAAKHC010000096.1:11247-22409 GCA_901007825.1 Macroramphosus scolopax
TATAAAATCACAGTTTCCCTACCTTGTCTAAGAGTTCCTTGTGCATAAGCCAAATAGACATCAAAAAGCTATGCTTAGTCACTATCACAATGTCATGGCTTTCATGAATCAGTCGGTGGAGTTTCACCAAGGAATTCATTGTAATCACAGTGTAAAGGGAATGTAGGTAAGGCAAGGCCACACTTTAATAAAGTAAAAGACCTTCTGTCTGTCTTAACCCAATATATATTACCCGAGCTGAATGGACCTATTGTTGGGCTCTATAAATGGGGGTTTCCTATCTCCTGCTGTGCTTATACTCAAAGTTGTACACCATTAAGAAGGTAAATCCAGCCCCTGCTGAGAGATGTTTAATTAAAATTCCTAATTCTTGCACTACAAGGGCACAGTCTTAGAAGTTCTTTTAACATCCCTTAATATTATTCCCACTAACTACTGTTACCAATATTTACAATACCAACCCTCTGGTAAGTGGGATAGCATTTAGTTTAAAAGGCAACACTTAAAAAGAGAAGTCAAGACATAGGGGGATTGGAGAAACCTCAAGATGGGGAGATCCTGAAGCTGGTTCAATATTTGGATGGCAACAGCAATGACAGTATGGCTTGTCTATATTGCACAGAATTGATGCTAAGCTAGCTACGTCTTTTGATTTGACCTTTTAATTAAGTCTGGATGCCTTGCGTAGTATCTAGCTTTTGTGCACACGTGATGCAACACCGTGGCCTTTTTGGATGCCACTGTGTGCAGTGAGGAAATAAGTAACAGATCTTGAGGAATCAACCATTGAGAACCTGAAGACGCCCAACTGAAAATGTCGGACATCAGAATCAGAAAAAAGCAATTTTGGCCCCTTCTCCCACGAAATAAAATTCATCTGGAGCCGCAAAACCTATTTTACTCTTAAAATGAAGATAACACAGTTCATAAAGTTTCATATATAGTTATACTATATATAAAGAAGGATTGGAATATATCCAAAAGCTTATTTCTATTATACGTCCATTGTTATTTTTCGTTTTCATTCTTTTTTATTATATTTTAATTTCCAATATTTTTGTCACCCACTGTAAAAGAACTAGTTTGTTGCATTCATGAGCTAATAAAACAACAAAAGCAAAACTGTTTTTTTTTTTGCTGTTTTACTTGTTATAACAAAGAAGAACCTCAAACTCCTATGAAAAGGAGGAAAAAACACTCAGGACCATGCAGGTCTATTTGAGTCCTTCCCATATTGTGGAAAATTGATAACATAAAAAGTAGCCCACTTTGAAATAAATAAAACATATAGCTGCAGCCTAATAGCTTTAAAAATAGTAAGCATAAAAATAGGCCAGTTTGAATTTAATTATGACTTCAATCCATTTTCTCAACAACTTACAGCAATCAACCATCGAGCCTGAACATAAAACACAACTACATCAGCTCAAGTTTTACAATAAATATTTTTTTCGCAAAAATAGCAGCCTACTAAATGATAATGTTTTCAACTGTTCAATTTGATTTCTGTTTCTGAACATCACTGCTGAGCTGTTCCATATTCGGGCTGTAAGACGCGACTTTGAGCTTCACACAGGACTGCAGGCTGTCATCTGTGAAGCGCGAGTGATATTTGTAATTTATGTAGTTCATGTTCAGTTTGGAGACATCCACTTCTTGAAAGTAAGTTTGCTCTGCTCAGCTTTCCGCAGCAGATCCGAAATTGCTCTTTTTCTTTCATCGCCTGCTTGATACTTTTCAGCAAATGCTGTTTGTTCTGGAAATGTCTTTCAACATTGTATTTTTGGTTGTTTGCTCATTTCTCTGCACATATCAATCATACAGGTAAGCCTGAATTGCTAGTAGTGAAAGCAAATGAATCGGTCCACGCTGAATAAATTCTCCATTTTCCTCCGAGACTTTTCTTTTTCTGGATTTATCCATGGTTAGCTTACCATGGATCAGAAACTCAAGATTAGCCACCTGCAGATGCCAGGGACGTGACGAATATTTAAGTTGACGAAATATTACACACTTCTGTTATTTCAGTGTCACAGTATCACCTCGATCTCGAAAATAAGAGGTGTTCCTTTGGAAGAAAAAAATAAAAAAAAGAAGAGCCGTTGTTAATTTACATATTATTTTTACAGGGAGCCACTGCAGAGGGGCTGAAGAGCCGCATGCAACCCCTGACCTAGACTCTTGAGCTTAGACTGAAATTTTCAGAGAAAACCTTCTCAGAATTAAATAAGCTAGCAATACCATCAAAAACTATTTTTTTAGAGTTATCTACGAGCTAATACCTACAAGGGAGTTTGAATTTGTCCACACACAAAAAAACTGAAAGATCATTGTGGCATATTTGGAAAAATAACAAAAGTACACAAACACTAACAAAAATTAATTATGACTCAAGCAAAACGAAGTTCTGTCCAGAGATTTACGTTTTAGACACGTTCTAATGAGTTAACACAGCTGCTCTTTAATAACAGCTCATATGCAATATCATTAACACATCTTTCCTATAGGAGAGTACTTTACAAGCACTGTGAAATGTTCACAACAAGCTTTTCCTATGGGATTTAGAGAACAAGCCTAGATTAGTTTCAGGGCCTGACAACCAGCAACAAGAAAAAGCTTGCCACACCTCTTTATTACCAAAAGGAGCAGTCAACCTGTCTGATCATCATACTCGAAGCAACAAGAGAAATGAAGCTTTAAATGGTTTTAAATTAGATTATTGAAAGCAGAAATAGCTTAGTCATTCATCTGTGTGGACTGCACACTGAAAGAAAAATCTGCCATACTGTTACAATATGATGCAAGTTTTATTCTCCTTGAGAATAAACTATTGAGGATTCGTGCCCTCCCACCTCAATGTGAGGCACCACAACAAATCGTAAATCTGTGGGATTTGTTAAATGTATGTGATGGTTGAAACGTTCAAATGCTGATGGTCAAATGAAACAGCAGAACTTGTAACTAATTGTCCCGTCATCTGAATTAACAGATAGGACAGCTCAACAGATCTTCAACCAATAACCCAAGATGCCATCATGGAGGTCCAATAACACACTGGCTGTGTTCAAACCTGGATGGACCCAGTGGGATCAAGTTGAGACGCAGCCGCTCCCACAGTGGGATCCAGCACTTAGCCATAGCCAACTCCATATTTTCTACATTCGAAAGCCCTCGATTCTCCTTCAAATGTGTTGGCTCAGTTAAGCTGGACAAATAGTTATTTATTTGGCCTAGTTAGTTGCAAACTAGCCAGCACGGAGAGCTCTCAGAACAACCAACCCTAATGTTACACGCAAGGAACACAATAGATATTCCATACTTTTCAGATATTGTGATATTACTCTGATATCCGGTATATTTAAGAACAGTTTTACGGATTTTGGTTTTACAAAAAACCCTGGAGCCAATTTACTACGAACCATAAGAGAGACCAACCTTAAGACAAGACGTTGTTATATCTTGCATATGTACTTGCCGATATCAAAAAAAGAAATTTGATAAGATGGACTGATGTACTCAAACGGAAAGTCACCTTTACTTGCTTACTTCCTATTTACAGCTGACTTCCTCAACGGTAACCCACATACGGTTCTGTGACAACGGACCTGCCTCGTATGCCCATTATTATCGTGTATCTAATGCTACTTCCTTCAATTAACACCGTGTCAACGTCAAACAATTAACTTCGGTAACTGGACAAAAAAAGTCGACGTTCTTAACACACTAAGCTAGCTATCGTTAGCTCCCTGGGTATCCAACCCAACCTTAAGTTACTTTACGAGTAGTAGAAGGTGTGACGATTTAAACAATGTCTGATATCATTAACAACCGTCAAATGCCTAATGTTACTGGAAGCGTAAATTACACCTAGCAATAGTCAGCTATCAAAATAGCTAATAGCAGTAACGTTATGGAAAGCAGTAACATAATAAGTTGCCAGAACAGAGTGGTGTAGTCATCTTAGCTGACATTATTTGGTTAACTTAGGTGAAGGTTTAACGATAGCATTACACTGATGGCAT
Source organism: Macroramphosus scolopax (assembly GCA_901007825.1). Classification (NCBI taxonomy): domain Eukaryota; kingdom Metazoa; phylum Chordata; class Actinopteri; order Syngnathiformes; family Centriscidae; genus Macroramphosus; species Macroramphosus scolopax. The sequence continues at coordinate 15,270 of CAAKHC010000096.1, forward strand.
CAGGAAATGTAGAACTGACTCAGGGGCTATTAAGTTACAGGCTAGGCTTGTGACACCTGCACCTGATCGCCGATTGATCAGGGCACAATGCAGTTAAGGCCTTCCTGAAGCATTTGGATTATCATGCTAGCGACTTCCCTGTGGCGTTGGCTGGCTACCTGGCCACTCGTTTGTTTCCCTGTTAATGTTAACGTCACCTACCCCTAACACTAACTGAACTAAATGAACGTTGTGATGTTCATTATGTTAGTCAGAGAAACATAAATGCGGCATTCAGTGTTGTCACGGTTTTGACGAGTTAAAGAACAGTCGTACAAAATTACTGGCTATTGGGCTTAATATTCCAAACCCGCAGGTACTTAGCCAGGCTAAATCTATGTGGCTATGCTAAACATTCTAGCTAACTTAGCTGCTGACAGGCACAGCCCCGGTGCAATGAGGGCTGCGACTTCCTATGCAGCGCCACGGTGAGAGTTGTAAAACAACCAAACCATTGATGAATACTACAGACGTGGTCAAATTTCATATATTTATGCCGATATACCATTCTTAGAATATACTTACTAGCCGTAATGATGCCAGAAAGTCACTGGAATCGTCTCTATTAGCAATGGAGGGAGGAACACACTAGACATGCAAAATGGTGGCTACTCCAGCCTCAGCACATCTACCGCAGGCGGATGGTTACACTGACATGTCCCAGAGGTTTGTGCAGGAAGCGCGGACTGGCTATCGCCTCGCGCAGTGCTGAAGTTTATCCTCAGCGTACAGTAACCCCCGCTTCAACTAGAAGACTTCTTCTATCTGTGCCCCTGCCCGGGATTTCCACCTGATATGCCAGCGTTCGCTGGACAACATGGGTAATAGTTTGACTATATTCTGAGGATGTTAGATGCTGGCTGACTTCATTGTTGATACTGGCTATGTTGTGTGTGATGATGGCTAGGTAGCTTGTTCTTGTCTATCGTTCTTGTATTGAACTATAATGTGCTAACGTCAGGCTTGCTAGCCAACTAGCTAATGTTAATTCATTACCCTCATATGCGGATCCACTCTAATTATTTAAGCTAAACATGGCTTTCAGTTTGCCTTTTAATGGATGTCATATGCCGCTTTTTATTCAAACGTCAGAAATGTCATGACACAACGAGATCGTTTTGTTGATATGGCATATTTTCTCCTAACCAGCGGAAGAACACATTTTTCTCTTGTCAAAGTCGTGCTGCGGTCCCTTTACTCGTGGCAGTCAGTGATGACGACTACATGTGAAATTATGACATAAACGGTTCAGTGGTGTTGGGCACCATCTAGTGTGTTGTTACTGCGCTGTTGTGCTAGAAACATATTTACAAGCAAGTACTTAAATATATTGAAGATATAGTTCAGCTAAGTTAAGCTAGAGTCATACTTTCAGTTGTATTCGTGTTATACCTGAGAAAATATTTAAACTTGGCTAATTTGAAAGTGACCTGTCCTCTGTCTGATCAGTCAAGATCCAAACGTTTAACATCTGGACAATTCATAAAACAAAGGAAGCTTGTTGGTAGTATGGTAATGATGTTAAATGTACTGTTATTATTAGACTAGATAAAGTATTTCAGGTGGTAAACAGTGATCAAAGGTGGTATAGATTCCATTATCTGTGATATGCTGCATAAATGAATGTCAAAGTGAAATGACGAAACTGTGCCAGAAAAGGAACAAGGTTATTAAAATTCCACATCACACACTTATGTTAATTACATGGGGCCATTGCTATTAGAAAAGGTCATATTTTGACTAGTGTCAAGACTTTTTCTGAATTGTATACAGAAGTGATGTCAGTCTTAATTCAACATTTGGGTACATGACTATGCCGATTTTTATACAAGACCACAGCCATCAATTCACTATCTCATATTTGTGACCTGCCAGCCTGAAGGTTAACAACAGAGTGAACAGACAACACTGTTATTAACTCTCATCTGAGCCCGTGTCACACAGCGATAAGTTGCCTATATAACCTTGCTGTGTTCAAATTTGGTCCACCTCAAATCTGGACATGCTTTTGCAATTTGGGGTAATAGACCTTAAAAACACTTTTACTCAGTGAAAAGAACCATGAAAATAGAGCACAGAATTGCCAAAAATGTGTTAGTTTGAGTTAGTTTAGAAACAGAATCACAATTACATATCTGACAGAGAACTGATAGGTAGCCTACATATCTTGGTTAGAGTTTATTAATATGTAAATTTAAGGGATCGTTATCGAAAGAAGTTGTATGCATTTATATCAAAAACATATCTTCTGAGATCGTCAGATGTTTTTTAAACTGGTATTGTGCTTATTGCACTGGACAGTCTGTTATTTAAATTCAATTAACTTAACAAATAATCTACAAATTATGACATTTAATTCTTGTTTTCCACATTAGGGATTGTTTTGTGTTTTGAAACTTTGAAAGACACAGCTACAGTGTCTGCTTTAGTTCGTGTTTGTGATTGACACGGCATGTTTTCTGATGGCAACATCAATTTAAATGTATCATTAATAAAGAATATGAGTGAATAGACTTACTAAACAAGCACTTAAATATTGCTTTAAAACCATATTCATCTAATTTGGAGATAATTTAGATAATCTAAAATATATATTTTATTACAGAGGCTTTAAATTAATTTTCGATCTCATGTCTCAAGTTCTACTTATCATTATTCACTATTATATACTTACTACAAAGTGAAGTGATTTAATGTTTATAAAAAGCACTAAAGTGTGTGCACTTATGTACAGTATTTTACACTATAAAACTGATTGGTTACCTCTTTTACATCACACACATCTAACACTAACGTATAGTAAAGTTAAACTTAGGATGTATTTCAGATATATATTCTGAAAATTCTAAAGTATTTATTAGGTATTGAGTTACTTCACAGTGAACAATCATCATTAAAGGTTGCTCTCCACTGTCGAGTTTTTCCCATGTGATTTGAAGGCAGCATGAACTCCCCATCGTCCCTGCATATCCCACAATCCTGTTCGGCGTGCCTTCTTTGCTTTTATTATGTTCGAGATCAGCTGGGCTCGTGTATCGCTGCAGTGAGAGCACGGCTGCCAGCGGCTCGGGATCGGAGCTGATCGGGGCCGCTCGGTGTGTCTCTAGTCGGGCTTGGATATCATCTTTAATACCCCTGATCGATTGGAGGCAGGGCTTGTTTTTCACGGATGCAAGAATGTGACGCTTTCCTGTATCGTTTTTTTATTTTTACCCATTTGAATCTGTCCGCCTATGTTGATCGACTAGACGATATATATTTTTATTTGGTTCATCTTCAGTGCGGAACACACCCGGACTGGTGTTGGGGTAACCGTCTGGGTAAGGAGGAGATCCAGATTTTTTTACCGGGACTGGACAATAATATGTCCAGGCGAAAACAGACCAACCCCTTCAAAGTTGACTGTAGGTATTTCAGGTATTGTCAGATACTGTTCCACCATCGAATTATGTCACATCCGTCATCCGTGTATTACTCCGGTTGTGAGACCGGAATGTGTTTAATTACCTCCGCCAAGGGGGTTACATTTTCACCCGCGTCCGCTGATGAGTTTCTCTGCAGGATTATGCAGAAACCACATAGCCGATTTTCACGAAACTTGGGGTGGAGCACGAGCTAAGAGGAACACATCAATGTTAGGGCAGATCTGTTCAACAAAGCAAAAAACGTTTTTTTTTTACATGGCTTTGGTGTTGGTCTGCTCCCCACTGAGGGCCCTTTTTGCTGTTATTGTTTGTGCACTAACACTGTTTCCGTTTCTCTCCTTGATGCTTGCTGTAGTTTCATTCATATAGATATATTTAGGCAAAGACCAGGGTTCTCATCACGTCCACGTCGCATACACAATTATAGGCTAGTTTTTCGTTCTATCGTGTAGTTTCTCGGAGAGACTTTATTAGCTGATGTACGCCATTTTTTCTTTTCTTCATTTCCCCTTGAGCAATTATATGCACATAGTTCAAAAACTAAGAAGGTGGACAGTATCACTCATTGTGCATTCATTTTAGATAAACTCCCGGTAGTATATAATAAAATAAAGGAAATAAATAAACAATTGAAACCAATGTGCAAAAGAGCAACCAACAGGGAAATTGTTGTTTTTAAAGTAGTTTTTATTATTTGTGACAACCTTTACAAAATTTGTACGTTGCTAATTTATTAGGTACACCCCAATACAATTAATGCAGTATAATGCAACAGCCCTGCAGTAAATTCTCCATGAGGATTACAATCTTCAGTTTTTGTTGAACGTGTCTTAGAGAGGTGATGATGTATTTTGAATAGTCATTATTGAGGTTGAATTTGTGTTGCTGTTGAACAGCGCTGGTTTATACTTGGAGGTGTTACTATTACTATTTTCTCAACCCTATGGATTAGGCGTGTTACTAGAACTGATGCCTTGGCACCAAGTCAATGCCAAAATTCTGAAAATGTGTTGGTATTTGTTTTTCCATGTTTTCGAAAATACCGACAGTACCATAAATGCCGTTGGTACTGGGGATGCTGGTCAATAACGACAACATGCAGAATGGCGGCGGCAAGTGCACATGCAGCAACAGGTATGCTGTGACTTGGTGTGGCTGTGACTATTCTTGAAATGCACTCATAACTTTATCTATTTATTATTTTGGTATCAAGATTAGTGTTTTTGGTACTGCCAATTAAATTTCTGTTATCAGGACATCCCTATTATGGAGAAAATATTGGAAGTTTGGGTGTCAGGAAGTTTTTATCACTTTTTCATCTAGTTTAGCCTGTATGTCAGTGCTTTTGGTCCACTATATTATTGGTATGCCTTGCTGATTTTGTTTTAGTTTTGTAGATTCATATTGCAAAATGCTTTTGGGTTTCAAGAAAACAGACCTGTATTTTCGTCTCAGTTTATTATCAGGCAGTGCTTGGAGGAGGCAAGTGAATCTGAATCGGAGTCTGAACTCAGTTTGCTCGCACTTTTGCTACATTGAACAGATCTTTTACTTGCCATGAGCAAGCAGGCACTCCTCATTGTTGAGCCCTGAGAATTTGTATACATTTGAAACATGTTGCTAATGGACCAACATGAAGCACCAACTTTGTGCTCAGGATGTCTGGGGAGACCCCTGGTGTGGCTATATTGTTGATGACCCTGCAGGGGAGCATCCTCTTGCTCTCTGCCTGCCCCCTGGATCCCCGATGCTGGTGGACATTATGTTGAACACTACAGACACGTCTCAATCCAAAGAATCGGATTGACCTGTGTAATCTACTGAAGTGTATGCTACAGCCATCCTCTCTAAAAATAGTTTGTTTAAACTGGCGTTGAAATACATCTTGCACCTGTGACCCCAGTAATCTCTACAAACTAAGGAGATAAATTGCTGCTTATTCTAAACAGCTCTACAACAGCGCAGAGTGGACGCTGAAATTCCTCAGGAGAGCTTAATTCAATATTATGGTGGCATCTATTATTGTGCTCCATGCTGTGACAAATGCCAAAGCATTTTCTAGAAGGACAAACCACACCTTCTGCCGTGTCAGTGTGAGTTCAGACACAGTGTTTTGTACATTGACATATTACTTTGTTGTTTTACTTTTTTTTTTCTTTCTGTCTGGTATGAATAGCATGCACAGAGCTGAGGGTATAGAGAGGGTCAGACCAGACAGACTGACAGTGGAGACAGGCATGGAGACAGTCTGACAGGCAGGCGGGCACAGACACACACACACACAGAGGGATTTCCAGACAATAATACAAAAAAGTGACGTTTGTCTAGCTTTTTGTGTCCCTCCCTGACTTTCATCGAAAAAAACAACCTCATAAAACAGGTTCACCAGAACTGGATATGGTGTATGATTTCTGGACCATCAGGGTCACAGTCAAATGACAACAATTTGTTTCAGGGCTCAACACAAACTCATTCATTCATCTTCTATTTCTAGAAAAGTCAATTGTACGCTTAAAAATTACAGTACAGGTGCTATAAATAGCCACAGCCGTGCAAAATGGTTGCATGTAAGAGCATTTCTACATTCGTTTGTGGATAATTGTAGGAGTGTAAATTAATCTTGTTCGCATGCACCTTTTTTCCACAATGATTGAGATACATAAAACACAATCGAGGGTATGTGCTGCTTTATAAATCGGATGTTTGCATATTTCTGTAAACGTGCATACACACATAGTTGTAAATCGACAGTTCATTCATTTGTACCAGGGCTGCTTCCATGGCGCACAGTTTGAGACCCACTGGCTTAGCCTACTCTGAATATTTTGTCCGACAGTGTATTCCACACCAACGACGGGACAGATGCATTGTGTTTATGTCACCTAAACCTTGGCAAGCAAGCTAGCCTCCTCTAGTTAGCTAGTTGAGCTAATCTAAAAATGTACTTTGGGTCAATGTGACTGCTTTAGTGGGAGCAGGTCACAATCTCTGGGTTGCTGCTTAGCTAACATCACAGCTGTAGTATAGTGAAGTGTATAGTGAAGTGTAGTGTTATACCGGACAAGCCTGAAAGTCAAGCGGGGTTTCATCTGCAGAGCAACTTTCTGCCAATAACTCAAAGTTGTTCACTACGTTGTGTGATTGCCACGTGCTTTCATAACGACAGTGTGGTCTTGCTGCCTGATCATAAACCTAGCGTTTGTGCGTATGTACAAAATTATTTTTAATTGGATTCATAAAGGAGACGAATCTGGTCGTTTCAGGTGCCTCACTTACCAGAGAGATTCTTTGAACCAAAGAAATAGAGGGACGGCAAAGTATAAGCTTCATCATCTTTTCTGTCATATTAGGCCAGCAATTATTCAAAGTAAGAAATGATCAGATGTCGGGCCCCTTCACTGTGTGTGGATGGAAGACAGGGGCCCCAATACTTCCTGCAGATTCAGACAATGTTGTGTGTCTGAACGTGTGTGTTTTGGAGGGGTTGGCGGAGAAGGAGGGGGCTTTGAATTCAACAGGACCCCCATTGCTTAGTGTTAATGTCGAGTTTTGGCATTCTATCTTTTGTCTGTTTTGTTTTGCGTGCTACCCCCCCCCCCCCCCCCCCCCCCCCCCCCCCCCCCCCCCCCCCCCCCCCCCCCCCCCCCCCCCCCCCCTCCCCTCTTTTTTTTTTTTT